>JAHUTJ010043259.1:0-13681 GCA_036250325.1 Characodon lateralis
CAGGACTTGTATATGTCATTCCCAAGACGAATTGACGCTGTATTGGCCCCAAAAGGAGGCCCTACACCATACTAATAAATTATTGTGGTCTAAAACCAGGTGTTTCAGTTTCATTGTCCAACCCCTGCACCTGCAGAAACATATATAATACCAGCATTGTTACCAAAAAGTGCAATACTAATGAATGCAAGATGTATTTAGTGGTAAATGAGGCTCAATATAGAACATTTGTGTATCTGTTATCACCTGAATCTAAACACCTGTGGGCTTGAGTGTGAGCGCGCTTGTATATACAAGGTTTCTCCATAAAAATATGAAATAGCGAGTGTGACGAGCCACAGACCTACTCCCCTGGACCTGAGACAGACACGGAGGAGATCCAAGCCACAGACTTCTCCTGGGAACCCCAGGAGAACCACTGCCGGGACTACCGCAACACCCCCAGAGAAGAGCAGGGGAGAGTCTCAGGGGAACCACCCAGCAGCCACAGTGGAGAAGCCCCAGGGATCTGTCTGACGATCCCACAGGCCCTGGCGGCAGCCGGCTACACCAGAGCAGATCCAGCCATGGACCCAGAGACCCTGGGACACATCACTCCCCAAGCAGAGGCCCGACAGAGCCCAGGGGCCCAGGCCCCAGCAAGCAGCCAACGGGAGTAACACACCAAAGTACCCAGCCCCTGGACACCGAGAACCACAAGTACACCTGCGGGCAGAGACACTAGCCACCGGTAGGGAGTGTGGCAGGAAGGAAATAGGCCCCACATTTGATGCAGGGCCTAAGCTGATCCAGGAGAGGGACCAAAATAACATGTTGAAAGGAAGACCTTAAAGTTAAAGCATTTTGTCTCTCCGGAAGGAGCAATTATTCATTCAATAGCGTAATGAGCAAGGGTTTTTGCAAGGAATAGGCTCATCTAATTGATGCTAACACATGCTCACATCACAGTCAAAAAGAGCTAAGAGATAACCATGTGAGCCATCATGGATAGAACTCTTTTGAGTAAATTTCTGCTAATGTTTTTTATGTCCTCCTAACCCATCCTTCAAAAACTACAGCAGCCCCTCCCCCTAAGGTCTGGGAGGACCTCAAATATTACAACTGTAAATGATATTGAGCTGATTGTTCACCCCAATTATTAAATGCTTGTAGAAACTTCACCTGCTCCACACGAGGGCACACAGAGCTTCTGACAAGAGGCCAACACTTTTGCATAAACTTACAACAGAGAAAACTTTATCACCAGTGTTGTTTTTGTTAAGCCATCTTAGTTTTAGTATTAGTGTTAGCCTTTTGGACAAAAATGCTTATTAGTTTTAGTCATTTTATATTTAATAGTTTTATTCCAGTTTTAGTCAACAAAAACTCAAGTCTAGTTTTAGTCAGTTTTTAGTTAATAATATTGTGTATTCTCTCTCTCTGTATACAAAGTACACCTCCTGTGAAGGTCTATATGTGAAAACAACACAATCAAATGTAGGTATATCTTAAAAAAACACCCTTTTTGAACCTACTAAAGGAAATCAGAGAAGAGGAGGAGCACGAATCTGCTAGACAATGTCTTAGAAAGCCTATCAATTGTCAGTATGTACATACTGCACAGATAAGTAAAGAATCAGAGGCAGACAGACAGCAAAAAGATGATCCTCAAGTTGAAGTTCAGGAGTTAAGGATAAAGCTTACAAAGCATATAAACCAGCAGTCTCAGTCAGTTATTAATGACCAGAAACAGGTCCAAAGACAAAATGAAAGCAAAAAAAAGGAGTGTGGTACAGTTCAGAAAAGTAGTACAGCAGCAGATAAATGTAATGGCTGTCAGCTCAAACCCAATCTCTAGAGATAATAGTGAGTACCTCATACAAATCCAGTTGGCTCATTGCACGGTGTGGCTACACAACTTCCGCTAATCAGAAGTTGTAAGGGCGAGTTCTTCCTGTTTGGTTGTTCCCCACCTAAAGCAATGGCGTTGTATTACACCTGCTGCCTTCAGGACCTCCCAAAAATTTCAGTCAGCGATGTTCTCTGCTTGATTCGAGCTTTATCATCAGCGTCACGTCGCAAAAAAGAAAACGGATTCAAGTTTTACGTGTCAAATTACATTGACAACTATGGAGGTAAGCATTAAACACATTCAGTCACTGTTCAGCTAACTACCTTTAGGTCATATCTACTTTACAATTTTTTTTCTACTTTAAAACTAATGCGTTCTCGCTTTCTGCAATTATATGAAGTCTGTTTTAGCCTAACCTCAAAGTCGTAGTTTCAGATTTCTACCCTGTTACCCTGTTTTACTGTCTTAACCACAGTGTCCAACAAAGAGACAGGACATAGGAGAGTGAGCATCTTTTCTTAAAAAGAAAAGAGAAAACTAAAAGCAATACAATTATTTGTTAGTCAGATTTTAAATGCAACTCGTGCAATCAAACCCTGGGCCTGTTTGTGTCACTTAATAGTGAGGCTGAATCTGTTCCACTATGAAATATCTCTAGTCCCATAATGTTAATCTGTGTCACTGCACGTTTCATAGTTGATAGTTTCAAAGGAGATCATGGTAATGTCGGACAAGAACCTATTTCTTATGCAGAAAGGAACAAAGTAGAGAAATTAATTAACAACAAAGCTTTGCGGAAATTCACATTTCTTTTTATATTAAAATAAGATTCCCATGAATTAAAAAAGAAGTAAACAACAACAAAGGATTCAAATTAAAATGAAAATAGTAGTTTAAAATTGAATGCAAAGATACATATGAAATTTCCAACCAACAGGTAATCTGTTTCTGATCCCGTATGGTTACTTCTTTGATTATTGTCCCTTAGTTTCCCTAGTTTGATCACTAAATCTGCTTCTAAACTCATAGAGACTGTCCTAATATCAGTTCTTCAGCTTTTTAAGGTGAAGTCATCAACAGTGTAACATTTCTGTTAAATACCAATTGTATTTTGTAGTAGTAACCTAACCTGTATATTAACATTATATATACAGCTTCTCAGGCTCTCCTCCACCCCACTTATATGTCTTAGTGAGTGGGGACTGAGTGATTTTTCAAGTTTAGACTTTGTTAGACTCCTAATTCCCATTACAGTAATTGCTCAAATGCAGTATAAATTTGTTTAAAATGTCTGGTTACGCTGAGCTTTTTAATTTGTTCCATTTTAACATCTTGAATATCTTATCAACTTTTACAAAGGGAAATTGTATTTATCATCTAGTTGGAGCGCAAGAGATAAATTATTTTGTTATGGAAAGAACTCATGATGGCCATCAATACTTTGTTCAGTAGCTGTTTAATGTTGTAACTTATTATAATTCAATTTCAGAAATACTTTAGTCCTCATGTGATTAATAAACAAATTTGGCCACAGTTTTATTTTTTGAATGATTGAGAGATACTTGGTTATTTCTATATTTTGTGAATTTAATTGATCTAAGTGAATCTTTTTTAGCACATCTTGCATTATCTCTACAGCCTCTGGTCTGATCTGGCTGAGCTGTTCAGCGAGGCTTTGTGCTGCTCTGTCCAAAGCCTTGTTAACGTGTGAACAAAACCGAACTTCATAAAATGTAAAACATTTAGATCATTTCAATCTAAATAACTTCTTTATTATTCTGCTCTGCCCAAACCTAACCTCTGACCATGCTGAGGAGTTGTCCGGGTGACAAGATAGTTTGAAGAAAGTACGTGTGTGGAGACCATTCCTTTGCTCTGCCTTTTATTTTGTTGGCCTCAGCATTCTTCTCTGTCATCTGATGTCTGAGCAGGCTTTACGCAAGTGCTCTGTTGCCCACGCTGTCATAATGTTTCGAACGGATTTGACTCACATACAGAAAGCAATTCAGGAGACAGAGTTTTAACGGTAAGAAGTTTATTGACAGTATGTAGAAATGTGTAGGAGACTGGAACCAGGACACCAACTGTCAAATAAACAGAACTATAAGCAAGGGGAAACTCTGGACCTATACTCACACAAGATATTTCTGCCTTACTGATTTGAGGGAGAGATCCGCCAGAGGGCGGTGGAGAGACCAGGAGGTTGTCGACCCGTGGGACCGGAGACAATGAACAGTGGTGTGCCAGGATGATTGATGGTCCAAGAGTTTCTGTAGTTGGTGCAATGGGAGGAGGAGGGTGGACAGGGTTCACAGAGGTAGATCCATGGAACAAAGGAATCAGGAGACTGCCAGCTGGTTTGATCCAATGAGGAAACAGGAGGCTTGAGTTTTGGATCATGGGGTTGGATAGCTTCTTTCCAGAAGACGGTATCCAGGCAGAGTTCGAAGCTGAAGGCAAAGTCTGGTTCAGGTACTCTGCAAGGCAACAAATCCAAAATTACAAAAGAGCAGAGCAGAGCAGAGCAGAGCAGAGCAAGGTCAAGGCAAAGGCAAAGGCAAAGGCAAAGTAATGTGGCTTGAGCTGTACCACAAAGGGCAACACTCTGGCATTGAGTTGCTGGCAGCTTCCTCCTTAAATACTCCTCAGCAGATCATCAAGGAGATAGAGAACACCTGTCACCTCTCCTCTGGTTCAAAACGCCATCTAGAGGCTAAGAACAGAAATAGCACCAAAACAGACAGACATGNTGAGTTGCTGGCAGCCTCCTCCTTAAATACTCCTCAGCAGATCATCAAGGAGATAGAGAACACCTGTCACCTCTCCTCTGGTTCAAAACGCCATCTAGAGGCTAAGAACAGAAATAGCACCAAAACAGACAGACATGGCACAGATCCTGACACACGCAAGCTCTGCTTTGGATGTTCAATTTGGTTCTTCAAATTAACAGGCTGTAATTCACTGAGTAATCAGTCAGAAAGTCACAAAATACCAGGCAGCTTCCTTCATGAGACTTTGCCTCGATATGACAGACGCAATATTTTCAATCCTTCAGCCATAACCAAACATTCCCATTCTTTAATGGCTGCATTGTTCTTTCTGCAAGATGAGTTCAATTGTTTTGTTCTTTTTTTGTTTGTTTTTTTAAGCATAAAACTTTGCATTTGTAGATTTGTATCAATCCACTGTTTAATGAACTTTGAGAAACATTTTGAGAAACACATTAAAATTTAATCTTTCTAATATTAATTTTGATGAAGTACTTTACAAAAATTGGCAAAGTTCTCCCATTAATCCATAACATTACCATTGTAATTTTTAATTTTAAGGCGATGTAGCACATATCATAAACCAGTAACTTGCTATTCATATTCC
This sequence comes from Characodon lateralis, assembly GCA_036250325.1. Classification (NCBI taxonomy): domain Eukaryota; kingdom Metazoa; phylum Chordata; class Actinopteri; order Cyprinodontiformes; family Goodeidae; genus Characodon; species Characodon lateralis. Next base: position 5,207 of record JAHUTJ010043259.1, read on the forward strand.
TTTTTAATTGTTCCTTATTTGTTTTGTTTTTCCGTTAAGTCATAGTATCATTTTGTCCCTTAATGTTTCATTTATAGAAACAATAATTCTGGCATGGACCAACTCTAGTCTCTAGTAAAATCTTTTCCTTCCTACAATAAATTGATTCCTGTCAAATCACAAGTCATTTCTCTTCACAGGTGAGTCTGATATTAATCATTAAATCAAGCTGTATTCTCTGTTTTTAATTTCTTCCTCTTGGTTTATTACAACTCTCACTTAACTTTTGATGCAGCCTTGCAGTCCAGTTCAATCCATCTTTATTTATAAAGCACTTTAGGCAAACAGCACACAGGACCAAAGAGCCGTACAACTAAATTAGTTGAAAACAAACAAAAATCACATTATGTTGGGTGGACACACTTGTGAGTGTGTATGATCCTGAGTAAAGTAAGTAAAAGATCCAGTAAAGTATGGCCTGCTGTATGTATCTGGTGACTGTACCTCTGCCAAAAATAACACTAACCGTCTTAAACTTTCTCCCTGAGCTTCTGCAGAAAATAATCTGAGCCAAAGATTCCCCAAGAATCTTGACAAAGTGAATTGTCCCAATGCCTGAAACAAGCAGTCCGAGCAGAAGCTTTCCCTCCAAGCTGTTACGGAAAGCAGCCAGTAGCTATGTCTAGGAGAGAGAAATGGTTAAACGTGATTGTTTGATCTCCAACAATTAAATACATCATTTAGTGATGACAGACTACAGATTTGGGTGTTGTCCCAGGGTGGCGTCTGTCAGGCCACTGATCTGAGCACAGGTTGGTTGTGTTTGTGTGTGACAGGCAGGTTTTGTAACACAGCTGCAGATGATCAGGAGCAATCAGAGAAGACTTCATAAGATGCTGAGTCCTTGGAGAAGGCATCAGATTGTTTGCTCTTACAGAGTGGTAAACAGACCAATAGTCCAGCTCAGAGTAGACCTGTGTTCAGTGTCATTCTGACTCTTACCCTGGCCTTGCTTCATTCTTCTCTGAGAAACCCAGCCCGGGTTTTTCAGTCTTCGGTCTGCCTTCAGTCAGGTCGGTTGACACTTAAGTGTTTTGTATCTCAGTTGAATGACTCTTACTGTTTCCCTGCACCTGCCAGCAGAAGGACATTGCCCAGATCCAGAGAACCTCTGCTCGCAATCCACACTCTGCCTGTCCACCCTCCGACAACACTCATCTTCTGAAAGGACTTGCACAACAGCACACCAACCTGTGAACCTCAGAATCTTGCTCTCTACAACCTGGACTAAACACCATCTCCTCCAAGTAAGAGATTCTGTTTCTTTCACACATTCACATTTACTCTGCTTCGTTACTCACCATTGTCTCAATCCTCAGACTGCCGCCATTCAAGACTCCTGCCGGATCCTGGAGCCAAACCTGTTTCATAATAAACTTGTTAAATCTTATCTTGCCTCCGTACTTTGTGCTGCACTAGAGTTCCCTGGTTGAAGCCAATATGACAGGCGTCGGGTCTGGCATGGAGGTGTCGTTGGTGGGGTGTGGGTGCTGCGGCTGCCGGCATTTGGAGTTGGGGCATGAACCAATCTGCCCTCTTGTCTGACATTAACTAGTGTGGACAGGTTCGGGGCTAGGTCCCTGAGTGGCTTGGGGTCTGCTCTGGCTCCCAGTGGGGTGGCTTCCTCTGTGCCGGGTGGTGGGTGCCCTGGCTAAGTGGGTGGGCGGGGCTCGGTTGGCTGGGGATGTGGGGACAAGGGTGGGGCAGAATAGGGTCTGAGATGATGGTTAAGGGATTTGGGTTATACCCGAGTGGACCTTGAGGATTTGGAGGCAAGGTTTGGCTGCCAGGGCCTGCATGGTGCCTGAGGTCCTGGTTGGTCCGGCAGGTCTCTGAGTCCTGGACTGTTTCGCTTGGCTGGCTCGGGTTCTCCCAGAACACACTCAACTCAAATCTCTGGTTGGTCCGTGGCCTCGGTCAGCACTGTATTGGTGTGAGGCGAGAGGGAGCCAGTTGGGGAGCTGGCCCCCGGGGAGATTTGTGATGGTGCCCTGGTGCCCATCCCCTCTGCCCTAACAAATGCAAAACCACATATCAGTAGGGTCTTGATGTATGGGATGATGAACCCTGCAGGCATGGGGGGAGCACCATGTTCTGCCTAAACCCACACCTCAATTTTAATACACTGACAACACTAAAACATTGTAAAAACATCGTTAATATGGTGAAACACTGCCTTGCTGGTGGTTGCAGCAATACTGCAGTAGCAGATGTTATTTTGCACTACTTTCCTGCAGCAAGGAGGATAAGAGCTGCCTGGATCAGAAATGTAAAACTGACGAGGGACAAATGGGCTATAGGCATTCCAGCAGCAACATCTGATACAATGATTAAAAGTTTACTAAACATTGTTAATTACTACTAAGTAACCAAGTGACTGTGAACTGAAATATAAATGATGCCTTTGCCCCCTTTTGCATACTGAGATTAAGGAGTTCCAATCAAAATTTCACACTTTAAGGAATGTATTTAGATCAATGACAAAATCTTACTGAGCAAATTTCTGTCCAAAAGGAACCCTCTCGTATTTTGAGGTGACTTGATTTGTCGATTGTTTTTCCTTTTTGACCAACCCATGTGATACTTTTTAGTTTCGCAACCCTGATTCACAAAACATCTTCAAGTTAAGGCTGCTTCATTTCGTATGTCTTGAATAATTCATGATTTGCAATCCAATACCAGTGGAATGGGAATTGAGGGACTCAAGAGTTGATTTTAAAAGAATCTGATTCTTTCATCTAGGGTTTTTTTTTTTCTCACCAAAGTACAAAGGTCAATTATGACTCCACTGACAATAGCTGGTATGAATAAAATACTGAAGGGCTCCAAAACCTTGAGAGACTTGCTTGACTTGTGTAGATTATTGATGCCTCCACTTTTTCTACCCTTCCTTTGGTACAAAGTACACTCTTTGTCTATTGCTTCCTGTATGGCTCATGCTTTCATTGCTTGAGGCAAAGGAGGCATAATTTGCACCAGTGTCTTTTGGGTCCAATTATTAGTGTATTGGAAAAATAATCAAATTGAAAACAAAAAAAAGATGCCACCATCATGCATTTTAATAAACTTGTCATAAAATTTTAATTTTACATGTTCAATAATTTCTTAAGGTGTACATTTTAACCAAAACTTCTTATTATTGGCGGTGTGTATAGGCAACAGTTGAAAGAAATAGTTGTTTTTACTGAATCACAAAGTAGCTCTGGCTCAGGAGGAAGAGATGCAGTGCTGTGGAAAAGCATTTGCTGTCCTATGCAAATTGCTCTTTTTTTTGCTTTTTGTCTTGACTTAAACGTTTTCGGATCATCATCACATTTAGTATCAGACAAAGATAATCTGAGTAAATACAAAAGGTAGTATTCAACTGAAGACTCCGTTCATTGGATAAAAAAAGTATTCAAAGAAACTTGGCCCTGTGTGAAAATACAACTCTGAAATCATAAATTTTACAAGCCACTCACACACCTGATTACTGCCAGACAAGTACAATCAAGAGATCACTGAAATAGAACCTTTCTGTTATGAGGGGGCTAAAAGATCTCAAAACACAGCACATCATGCACCAGTCTGAATGACAAGTTATTGCCATCTATCAGCCTGAAAAGGGCCAGAAAGCCATCTTGTATAAGGCTTTGGAATCCAGAGAACCACAGTGATAGTGTTTTGAGAAACCTCGCATGTTTGGTGTGTTTTTGCAAACATAAATAATGTTTATATGGTACATTCTTCATCTTCGCCGTTGTACTTATTGCTTTTATTGTCTGCAGCTTCCACTCGCCTACAGGTGACGTTGTGGTTCGTACAGAAAAACGTATTCTGTGGTGCTCGAGTTGAATCACAGTTCGCACCCAGGAACATCTTTTTGTAGGTGGAAACATGCGTCACTGGTTCGAAATCACATTTGGGAAGCAGAACAGGCTCCAAACTGCTTTGTTTGTAAAAGGGGTATGAGTTTTAGAATCCTCTGGTGTTAGGTGTTTTAGGTGTTTTGAGTTTCTTTCATGTTTCTGTTTCTGTTTTCCCTGTTGTTTGCATTCTCTTAGTGTTGCCATTTTAGTTCATTGCATTGTTTAGTTATTTCTTAGTTTATTTTTGTGTTTTGTTACATTTAGATATTTATGTTATTCCTCTGTTTTCTCTCTGCTCAGATTCTGGTCAGATTCTACTCTTCTCCCATTCACCTCCTCTGCCTTCATTGGTCTCCTAATTTCCACCTTATTGTTCTCACCTGCTTGCCATGCCTTCTCTTCTTTCCTTCCTATTTAGGCTGGCTGGTTGTCTTAACTCATTGCTGGATTCTTCGGTTACACTGCTCCTGTCCCTAGGTTCTGTTGCTCGGCCATAGGTCTGCCATCTTGCCCAGCTCTCCATTTGTGCTCTTCATGCCAAGTTGTAAGTCTTTTGTTATTTATTAAATATTGTTTTGCTAACCCCTCTGGCTCCTTGTTTACCTGCACTTGGGTCCTACAGCAAAAAAAAAAAACATGACAGAATACAGCCATCAGGACCCAGCTGGGCTTATTTCTAAGGAAGAACATGATAAGCTGGGTGCAGCTTTTGGTATAGCGGTATACCCATATACAAGCAGTAGACCCATATACGAGGTTTCAGTCCTTGTAGCAGCTGTCCCAGGTTCGAGTCTCAACCCCGGAGACCCGTGCTGCATCTCTTCCCCCTTTTTCCACCCCACTTCCTGTATGCCTACCTTTGAAAAAATAACAAAAATAAAGTCCACTAGTGCCGCAAAACATTTTGAAAATGGCAAACTTCTGAACATCATAGGTACTCTTTCCTGTAAGAGATTTTTAAGTAATCAATTTGCATTAGAGATAGTCGAGCTCACCTCCACGCATAGTGTGGGCTCTGGAACCCATCTCCTCTAGAGAGGTTGGACTTTCTTCTACTCTGGAGTGGCCCACGGGGAGAAGCGACGAGCTGGGGTGGGTTTGCTTTTGCCCCCCCAGCTCAACCGTTTCATGTTGGGGTTTAACCCAGCGGATGAGAGGGTCGCATCCCTGTGCCTTTGGGTTGGGGACAGGTCTCTGACTGTCTTCTCGGCCTACTGGCCCGAGCAGTAGTGCAGAGTATCCAGCCTTCTTGGCGTCCCTGTCGGGGGTGTGCATAGTGCACCTCCCGGGGACTCCATTATTCTGCTGGGGGACTTCCTCGCCAATGTGGGAAACCACAATGACACCTGGAGAGGCGTGATCGGGAGGAATGGCCTCCCCGATCTGAATCCGAGTGGTGTTTCATTATTGGACTTCTGTGCTAGTCACAGATTGTCGATAATGAACACCATTTTCAAGCATAAGGGTGTCCATCAGTGCACTTAGCACCAGGACACCCTAGGCAGGAGATTGATGATTGACTTTGCTGTTGTGTCTTCAGACCTTCAGCGGCATATTTTGGACACTCGAGTGAAGAGAGGGGATGAGCTGTCCACTGATCACCTGGTGATGAGTTGGATCGCTGGAAGACGGAAAAGCCAGAAGGACTTGGTAGGCCCAAGCACATAGTGAGGGTCTGCTGGGAACGTCTGGCGGACCCCTTGGCCAGGGATGTATTCAACTCCAAGCTCCGGGAGAGCTTTGACCAGATTCCGCGGGAGGTTGGAGCACGTTCTCTGCATCCATTGTTGATGCTGCTGCCTGTAAGCTGTTGCCGTTCAGGTCTGCGGTGCCTGTCATGACAGCAATCCCCGAACCCAGTGGTGGACACCGGCAGTAAGGGATGCTGTCATGCTAAAGAAGGAGTCCTATCGGCTGCTAGTTGGCTTGTGGGACTCCTGAGGCAGCTCATGGGTACCGTGAGGCCAAGCGTGCCGCAGCCTGGGCTGTGGCAGAGGCAAGAACTCTAGCCTGGGAAGATTTCGATGAGGCCATGGAGAAGGACTACCGGTTGGCCTCGAAGTGATTCTGGCAAACCGTCCGGCGCCTCAGAAGGGGGAAGCAGTGCTTCACCAACACTGTTTACAGTGGGGGTGGGGAGTTGCTGACCTCGACTGGGGACATTATTGGGCAGGTGGAAGGAGTACTTCAAGGATTTCCTCAATCCTGCCGTCACGCATTCCCTAGTGGAAGTAGAGGCTGGGGACTTGGGGTTGGACCCATTCATCGGCCAGGCTGAAGTCACCAAGGTAGTTAAAAAGCTCCATGGTGGCAGGGCTTCAGGGGTGGATGAGTTCCGGCCTGAGTACCTCAAGTCTCTGGATGTTGTGGGGCTGTCATGATTGACACGTTTCTTCAACATTGCATGGCAGTCGGGGACAGTGCCTCTGGACTGGCAGACCGGGGTGGTGGTCCCCCTTCATAAGAAGGGTGACCGGATGGTGTGTTCCAACTATAGGGGATCACACTCCTCAGCCTCAGTCTCCCTGGTAAGACCTACGCCTGTGTATTGGAGAGGAGAGTCCGGCCAATGGTCGAACCTTGGCTTCAGAAGGATCTGTGTGATTTTCATACAGGCCATGGAACACTGGACCACCTCTACACCCTCTGCAGGGTACTCAAGGGTTCATGGGAGTTTACCCAACCATTTCACATGTGTTTTGTGGACCTAGAGAAGACATTCAACTGTGTCCCTTGTGGGGGGGTGATCCAGGTGTACGGAGTTGGGGGCCTTATATTGGAGGCTATCCAGTCTCTGTACAAGTGGAGGAGGAGTTTGGTCCGCATTGCCGGCACTAAGTCGGAACTGTGCATGTTGGACTCCGGCAGGGCTGCCCTTTGTCACCAGTTCTGTTCATAACTTTTATGGACAGAATTTCTAGGCAGAGGGGGCCGGAGGGGGTCTGGTTTGGGGACCAGTGGATTTTGTCTCTTCTTTTGCAGATGACGTGGTCCTGCTGCCTCCCTCTAGCCAAGACCTATAGCATGCACCAGGGCGGTTCGCAGCCGAGTGTAAAGTGGCTGGAATTAAAATCATCTCCTCCAAATTCAAGGCCATGGTTCTCGACTGGAAAAAGGTGGCTTGTCCTCTTTAGGTTGGAGGGGAGTTCCTGCCTCAAGTGGAGGAGTTCAAGTATCTTGGGGTCTTGTTCACGAGTGAGGGGAGAATGGAGCAGGAGATCGACAGACAGATGGGTGCGGCTGCCGAAGTAATAGGGGCGCTGTGCCGCTCCATTGTGGTGAAGAGAGAGCTAAGCCGAAAATCGAAGCTCTCGATTTACTGGTCAGTCTACGTTCCTACCCTCCCCTATGGCCATGAACTTTGGGTCATGACCATAAGAACGAGATCCCGGATAAAAGCAGCTGAAATTAGCTTCCTCCGTAGGGGGGCCGGGCACTCACTTAGAGATAGGGAAGTAACTTGGCCATTTGGGAGGGGCTCGGAGTAGAGCGGCTGCTCCTCCACATTGAAAGGAGCCAGTTGAGGTGGCTCGGGTATCTATACCAGATGCCTCCTGGATGCCTTCCTCGGGAGGTGTTGCAGGCACGTCCCACAGGGGACAGCCCAGGACATGCTGGAGGGACTATGTCTCTCGGCTGGCCTGGGAACGCCTTGGGCTCCCCCCGGAGGAGCTGGAGGAGGTGTCTGGGGAGAGGAACGCATGTGTGTCTCTTCTGAGTCTGCTGCCCCCGCAACTTGGTCCAGGATGAAGCAGAAGATGACAAGTATGAGTACAAGTACGAGTAATTTGCACTTTATTGCATGACATAAATATTTGATAAATCACCTAACAACCAGTAAGAAACCCGGCTCTCACAGGCCTGTTAGTTCTTCTTTAAAAAGCCCTCCTGTTCGCCACTCATTATCTGTACTAACTGGACCTGTTTGAACTCGTTATCTGTATAAAAGACACCTGTCCATGCACTTAATCAAACAAATTCCAACCTGGCCACAATGGCCAAGACCAGAGAGCTGTGTAAGGACATCGGGGATAAAATAGTAGATCTGCACAAGCCTGGGATGGGCAACAGGAAGATAGCCAAGCATCTTGGTAAGAAGGCAACAACTGTTAGCGCTATTATTAGAAAATGGAATTAGTTCAAGATGACTGCCGATCCCCCTTGTCTGGGGCTCCATGCAAGATCTCACCTCAGGGGACGTCAACGATCATGAGGAAGGTGAGAGATCAGCCCAGAACTACACGGCAGGACCAAGTCAATGGCCTGAAGAAAGCTAGGAGCCCAGTTATAAAGGAGACCATTAGTAATTTGGGAGCAAGCAGTCTGATCACTGAGCTAAAATAATTAAAACAAACTCAGAGAATTCTCTCATCAAACAGCCCTCATGAGAGGGGACTTTATTCTTCAAAAAGCGCACAGAATCATCTTCATCAAAAATTCCAGAAGTCTCCCCCCTTCAGTCTTTACGGGGCAGTTTTTATACAGATACAAAGCATTGGTGTGTATTTGGATTCTCTTGACCAATTGAAATACATCATATTCATTTACGTAATACATCTGGCATCCACAACATTGCTTTCTCTATTTT
>JAHUTJ010043260.1:0-13675 GCA_036250325.1 Characodon lateralis
TATTATATTGTAGATATGTTTATACTGTTTAATTTGTATTGTATTGCACCGACTACGCCAAAACAAATTCCTTGTATGTCCAAAAACGTACTTGGCAATAAAGCTTTTCTGATTCTGATTCTGATGTCATGACAGCTTTCAAAATTAAAAGGCTTTTTAATTGACAGTTTAAAAAGCAGAGAAAAAGAAGCTGTTCCTGGAATTTCAAGGATTTAAATGATTCTAAACACACTGCAGTCATTTGCATTTAAGCCTTTCTTCTGATTCTGTGATGATACATTCAGACAGTGATGAGCTATTATTCTCTATTTGCCTTCTGCTCCCTGTGAGATACAGCTACAGCTCTGCTCTGAGACTGCAAGGCATGCTGGGTAGGAAATGAATCCACACTGGGTGGAAATTAGTTCTTAGCAGGAGCTTTTGGTTTATGTTTGATTAAAGGAAGTCTGTTAGCTAACCTTTGTTTCTCACATGGTTTTGGTCTGAGATTTGAGGTTGTTTTTTAAAATGTTCTGCCATAAAAGCAATGAAATCTGAGATGGTGTGGATCCCTCACATCGCAGGGTATGAAGGTCAGTTTGATCATGTTCTTCCAGGGCTCTGCTAAAGTATTTCAACCTAACATCTGTGTATCTTATTGGAATTTTATGTCATAAACCAACACAGAGCAGTGCATAACTGTGAAGTGAAGGAAAACAACATAGTGCAGCTGCAGATCTTTGGAGATTTGTTTCCACACCCTGAAAATATTTGCCCATTCTTATTTGCAAAACAGTTTGGAAGTGTGTTAGGAATTATTATCCTGTTGGATCAGTCAGTTTGTGTGTGCTTCCTGTGCCGTTGCAATAAGCTTTTGTGTGCAGCATCAACCAAACAAAGCTGCTGCCTCATGCAGACCCAAATATGAACGTTAACGACATTTTCGACCCATTTTAGAACCTTGTCCAGAACATTTTGAAGCACACCCAGAAGCAAATGTCTATATACTGATTTCTTCTTGAGCACCAGCCAAGAGAAAGTGGACAATGTGATGACAGTGCTGCAAAAAATGACCTGAGATGCTTTAAATATTTATTGTTTCATTTATATTTCACCACACACTGTTCCAGGAATGTTTTTAGGAATTTTAGGAAGAATCATTGGCTCGGTTATTTTGGAAGTGATTGTGAGCATTGAGCACATTTTTTCTTCTAATAAGGCGTTTTTTCCTTTATTTTTCAGTTGGACAAATTTGGTGCAAATAAACAGTTTGATCATAAAAATTGATGTTTGACACACTGTAATTGCATTTGTATTCAGAGGGGTTGCATTTAATTTAACAAGTGGGATGCTGTCAGATTTAGTCAAGAACAAACTCTGGTTCTCTCCCTGTCAGCAAGAAAGAAACCTCTACATGGTGAGGAGGTCAAATTAAGCTCTGGTTCACATATTTTTAGTTAACATGATAATTTTTAACATTTAAAATTCTCAGTTCTTAAAACAATAAATTCACCATTTTCACAACTGTTTCCAAAATCTCACTTCAGTTCTGCTGGCAGCTGAACAGGATGAAGGCAGCTTAATAACAAAAACATCCGTTTACTTCATCATCAGAGATGGTGGAGATGGTGCAGGACTTCAAGTTCCTGGGCACCCACATCAACAACGATCCGACGTGGACTACCAACTCTACGGCGATCCTGAAGAAGGTGCAGCAGAGACTGTACTTCCTGAGGATTCTCAGGAAGAACAACCTGTGACCAGAGCTGCTGCTGTCCTTCTACCGCTGCTCTGCGGAGTCTCTAGGTTCTCCAGCTGCACTGCAGCAGAGAGGAAACAGCTCCAACGGGTCATCAACACCGCCCAGAGACTGACTGGCTGCCCTCTCCCCTCCCTGGAGGAGATTTACTCCACCCGCTGCCTCAGGAGAGCCCGCAGCATCATCAGGGACTCCTCACACCCCGGTCTTTTTCAACTGCTCTCCTCTGGGAGGTGTTTCAGGGCAATTAGGACAAAAACAAACAGACTGAAAAACAGCTTTTTTTCCCAGAGCTGTTGTTGCCCTGAACGCCTCATGTACACTGTAACAACTGTCACTATCAGTAACAACATAAACAGTAAATACATTCCGTACAATTTCTTTTAACACTAAGTGCAATATGCTACCTCATGTGCAATACTGGAACAACCTGTAAATATTCTTGTAAATATTTTTTCCACCTGCACAGTCCTTTTTTATAACTTTTCATAAACTTTTTAATATTTATTTTGCCCTGCGATGGACTGGCGACCTGTCCAGGGTGTACCCCACCTCTCGCCCATAGACTGCTGGAGACAGGCACCAGCTTCCCCGCAACCCACTATGGAATAAGCGGTAGAAAATGACTGACTGACTGACTAATATTTATTTTCTTTAATTTGCACTACTTGCCTGCACTGTTCTGTTTTTAGAAATTTCGTTGCACCCCTGTGGAGCAATGACAAGTAAAGAATTCTGATTCTGATTCTGATTCTGATCATCAGACGTTAAAACGCTGCGTGGTTGTCTGTGCTTTAAAGGCGGACTGGAAGAACTTGATTCTTCCTGTTTTTACACATGAAAGTGCAATGATCTGTTGCTTTAAAGTTTGATGGGACTGTTTATGGTCTCTTCCAGTGGTTTTTGTAATGCAGGGACCATTTTGGTGGATAGCTATTGTATAAACGTTGATTTGCCATTTATGCCATAATCCTTTGGAAATCATCTTTAAGTAAATTCAACTGGTTGTTTTTCTCTACGTAAGGACTTTAAGTTTCAACCACAGCAGTGAAATAAATCAGGATACATTAATCTGGATATTTGCTTTTCTCTCTCATGAATCTTTGTGAGAACCAGTGGTCCCGTCGGACCCAAATGAACCTGGATGTAGTACAGCAGCTAACCAGACAGTTCTGTCCCTTCCCCACTCCGTGGACGTCATTAGCTTCTAATGCTCTGCTCCCCATGTTTACACAGCAAATGTGTAATTGTGATGAATTGTTTTGAACTGAAGGCTCCACTCATCAGGAGGAAATCCACAGTGATCCACTCGAGTGAGTAAGTGGGTGACGGGGGACTGAATTGACCAAACAGCTGACACGTGTAATTTGTCTGCTCTGACAGAAGCAGAGATTCATTAAGGGAGCGGCTGAACAGGAGGAGAAGGTGAAAGGACTCCTGGTGACAACTGGAGCCCAGGATTGTACCCGCTGAGTAAATTCAGCCATCGTCACACACACCAAACACACCTTGATGCTTTATCTTCAGCATCGCAACCAGCTGCTCGTACATCAGCCAGCCATCTCCTCCTTAAGGGGTTGGATGGATGTGCTTGTGCTTCCAGCAGTGGATCATTGTCCAAGACACAAATGTACTCTAAACTGTGTGAAATATAAATAAATGGTGATCATTAGGAAACTTTACTTGTGTGAAATGTGGAAGGATGCCATTTTATTCATGAAGCTTGAATGATGAATCTGAACTGATGAAGGGATGGGCCTTCAAAGTTCTCCGTCTGGTCTCTAGGAACTATAGAAGGTCCGTTTGAGTTGTTCATGTGGAAATTGCAGCGTGTTCTCTGCCAGAAAACCTGTCCAGGTTTGCTCCAAGTTTTATACCCTTCACTCAGTCCTCCATTTTCATTACTTGTTCATCACTCAATAAAAACCAGTCAAAGATATACAGCACTGTGCAAAAGTATTGAGTTACCCCTAGTTTGAATTGTGTTTCATAGCCACAATAGAACAGCCCCACATTTGAGTTAAAACTTGATATTTCCCAGATACCTTTTATGAGGTGAGAAACACATTTGGCACAGTTTCGGCACATTTGGCTAAATTGTGCAAAAATCCCAGCTCCGCCTGGCACATTGCCCACTACAACCTTTGCTCAACAAATATGCTTCAACTGATTCAGTCCACATTTGCTGCAGTTATAGTCAAGATGTTGATGAATACAGCCTAGGCTTCTCCTAGGATTTCAAAAGGATTTTCATGATGTTTTGCAATGTTCATTTAATAAAACATTTTGGTGAGGTTCAAATTGTTAGATTTTTCCTTTGTTTAATCACAAATAAATCAGACATAGTAACAGTTGCAATAATAGTTCCACTGGGAACAAATATTCATTTGTGTCTTACCTTTATACAGCTACCAAACATTTGCATTTTGACTTTTTGACTGTGGAGCTATACTTGATTTATTTAGGTTATGTAATTCCAGGTGGAAATTGGTTCTAAAACCATGTGGGCTTGAGAGGTTAAATTGTTCATATCATTGAACACATTTTATTACCAGACAAAGTTGAGATTAAACACAAAAAGCCGTGTTCAAAGGGAAAATCTATGCAAACAAGGTTGGCTCTATGTGAAAAAGTAATTACCCCCTAAACCTAATAAGTGTTTGCCCCACCCTTGGCAGCAACACTTGCCATCAAGTGTTTGTGATAACTGGCAAAGAGTATTTTATGTCACTGTGGATTAATTTTTGGTCTTCTTTGTAGAATTCTTTTAATTCAACAACATTGGAAGGTTTTCCATGCATGAATGGCCCGTTTAAGGACTTGCCACAGCCTCTCAATCTTATTTAAGCCAGAATTTGACTAGGCCACTTGAAAACTTTAAGCCTGTGTTTAAGAAGCCGTTAAGTGGCAGACAGGGTTTTGTGCTTTGGATCATAGACCTGCTACATAACCCAAGTGGTCTTGAACTAAAGGTTTCTGGACTGATGGTTGAACAGTCTCCTTTAGGGTTTTCTGCTAGAAAGTAGAAATCTTGGTTCAATCAGTTTCACCAAATCGTCCAACCATCATACTGCCACAACCACGTGAGATGTTCTTCTTTCTGAAAGTTAGTTTTACATGAGATGTAATGGGACACACGCCTTCCCAAGAAGTTCTGTTTTTATCTCGTCAGTCCACAGAATATTTTCCGATTTTATTTTGGGGATCATTGAAATGTTTTTGGTAAATGTGAGACTGGCCTTTCTGTTCTTTTGGGTTATCAGTGCTTCTGGCCTAGGAAGTCTCCCATGGAGGACATTTTTGCCTAGTTTCTCTTTCTTATTGTTGAATCATGACCACTGACCTTAACTAAGGTCATGATTCAACAGGGCAGGGCTTAAGATGATCTTCTGGAGTATTTTATGACCTCAGGGATGAGTTGTTGATGAGCTCTTGGAGTAATTTTGGTAGGTGGGCCACTTCTGGCAAGGTTTACCACTGTTCCATGTTTAATGGTTCTCATTGTGGTTCTCTGGAGTCCCAAAGCCTTAGAAATAGTTTTGTAAGCTTTTTCCAGAAGGCAGTCCAGCAAATCCTCCGCATCTCTTTGAGGACCTTTGAAGCCAACGCCAGAGGTCCTTCTCACTAAAAGATGGGCATTTTTAGATGTATTAACTTCAGTTATTTGCTATTTTTATTTTGAGGGACACAGTTCACAATATGCCACGACGGTCTGAAAATAACTGAAAAAGCTTGATCACAAAGTCAGAATGGTAAATGGACTGAATTTATATAGCGCCTTTCCAGTCATACAGACCGCTCAAAGCGCTTTACACTAGAACCACATTCACCCAATCGCATTCACTAACGCTCACACATTCATACACCAATATGCAGATCGGTAGGCAACTTGAGGTTAAGTGCCTTGCCCAGGGGCACATCGACATACGGCAGGAGGAAGCTGGAATCGAACCACAACAATGACTACTCTTCCTACTGAGCCACAGTCGCCAGAATAACATCAGATGCAGAGAGAAAGATTCATACCGCACATTTAAAGGGGTTGGAGCTGATTTAAAACTTATGCACAACACTCTACAGACAGTATTTTACTTTGCTTGACACAACATTGTAATTTCAGTGCTTCCGTGGATTTAAACTGCTTTACTTGGGTACAGAGCATTGAAATCTTTGTAGTATTTGTTGGGACATTGCCACTTATTGCATCAGGTTGAAAGGTGCTCCTGTTATTCTGCTGAAATTTGGTTTTGTTTACATGTCAAATAAACTCTGAAATCCTGAAAATTAAATCTGGACAAAAAGACTGAAATTAAACCTCAAACAGGTTGAAAATGAAGCAGAAAATGTCTCAGGGAGTGAACTGTGGAGCTGCTTTTATTGTGACAGGATGGGAACATTTCCCACAGACTCAGAGATTTCCTGAGGAGTTTTCTCCACTTTATGGTCATCAGGGAGATTTATTTGAGCTCATCCTGGATTTGTATTACCTTGTCTTACCTGAGTTACCTGACCAAGCCTGAGCTTTCAGACATATATGCTCATATTTGAGTGTATAATACTTTGGTCTATAGAGGAGTTTATGGTCCACTCAATGACTGCAAGGTGCCCAGGTCCTATGGTTGAAAAACAGCCCCAAATCATCATCCCTCCACCACCGTGCTTCTCAGTTGTTATGGGCTGCTTGGCTGATATGCTGTGTTTGGTTTCCTCCAAAAATGGTTTTGTCCGTTACGGTCAAGCATCTCCTCTTTGGTCTCACCTGTCCAAAGGACAATGAACCAGAAGTCTTGTCCTTCATTCAGATGCAGCTTTACAAACCTAGGTTCTGCTGCCATGTTGTTTTTACAGAGAAGAGGCTTCTTCTTTCAACCCTTCCAAACAACCACACTTGTTGAGTGTTTTTCTTATTATCCTGTCATAACCTTTAACATGCTAACTGAGAGTCTCAGATGGAGATCTTGGGTTTTTGGTCATTGCTCTGAGCCTCACGTTCTGACCTTAAGCGGAATCTGTTGGGACGTTCACTGGAAGATGTCGGCGATGTTTTTCACTTGGGAATTATCTTTCTCTCTGTAGAATAATGGACTTCAGATAGTTTAGATATGATCTCACAACTTTTCCCAGAGAGAAAGGTCATTGCTGATGTTTTTCCTTCTTGGTGTTGTGTTCACACACACCTGACAAAACTGACGAAAGTCCTGTTTTTGCAGCGCCGCTCACACTGATTATGATCAGTTAATCGATGTGTTTCATCAGCAGCACCTGTATGATACTAGTTCTGTGGCAGCAGCAAGAGCTGTCTTGGGCTTCAGCTTTGTTTCATAAATAATAGAGTGGATTCTATTCGGTGATTTCATAAACTTTAGAAAGGCCAATCATACTTCAAACTGGTTAAAAGAGAGGAACAAAATCCAAGCTTTGATTATCTGAGGGGTTTATAGTTTTTATAAAAGTTAAAATGAACACAGTTTGAGTCGAGGGAAGAAAAGAACGAACACTTTATTATATCTCCTTTATAAAACACTGCAGATTTGAACTCAGTACATAATAAATTTCAAATATATGTCATTACGTTCAAAAAGCAGTTTATATAATTCCTTGTTTTGCTCCTTTTGTACAGAAACTAAAAAGGTGGGGTTCAGTGAAACCACAGATGAAATGCAGAGGAGGTGTCCACCTTACTGAGCAGAGTAAAACCATGAGAAAATTATACATGAAGAACAGTTAGAATGATGAGTGATACATGTGACTGCATGTTGGTTAGCCCAACACACATTTATGAACTGACTACGTAATGATCCAGAGAATAAAGATCATCTTTAATCTGACTTAATTTGTTGCATATTTACAAGTTCCCAATCAGTCAGTTAAACCAGACACACAGAGTAATCCCACACAGCTGTACGTGTTGGGCTTCCAACACATGCATAATGTCTGTACTAAAGCCTACTATAGAGTGGCAGAAATTAAGGTTCTGTTACATTTTGTACATCTCTGTATGATTGAAGATCATCAAACAGTTGTTTCATTAATTGGATTCAAAACGTAAAACTTATATTGATCAATTGCACACAGAGAGATGTACGTCAAGTATTTATTTTGTCTTGTTAGGATTTTGGTTTAAAGCTTTTTTAAAAAAGAATTAAATATATCAGAGCAATAAAACATTAATAAGTTTCTGACACCCTCCACAAGAAGCCACAAAAGATCAGTGTTAAAGAATCTGGCTATTTAGTGCTGTGTTGATGGAAAGTTGAGTGGAAGGAAAAAATGTGTGGTAGGAAAAGGTGCAAAAGCAGCAGGGAGAACCACAGGTGTAAGAGGATTGTGACACAAAGACTTAGGGGAGAATCACAAGGTGTTGACTGCAGCTGAAGTCAGAGTTTCTAGAGCCACCACATACAGATGTATCCAGAACCTGCGCTACAACTGTCACACCCCCTCCCCGTCATCAATCCGTCTGTTAATCTTCCTCTCCATTCTCCCCTCACTCATGAACAAGAGCCCGAGATACAGGAGCTCCCTTCCAACCTGACGAGGGCAAGCCACCGTTTTCCGCTCGAGAACCATGGCCTCAGACTTGGAGGAACTGATCACCTTTTCAGCTGAATTTGAAAATAAATAAACTTTAAATGATATTTTACAATATTTAACGAAATCTGCATACAAGAGCCTCTTCCTGCACAATCCCTTCTCCTTCCGTCTTCTCTGCCACCATGATAATAAACCAGGACCTCGATGTGGAAGTTTTCTGCTCCAAACCTTCAATGAAATCTCACTGTGAAAACCCACTGTGTTCTTAAAATGCACCAAATGAGCTCAGTATGACCCTGCAAAGACCAGCCTGATCCATGTCAGGTCTTTACGTTGTTCATCCAGTCTGAAGGCACCTTCAACAGTGGACCCAGTTCCACCCATGGAACTGAGCATTATTTTGGGTTTAAAACTCTATCAAACTTAATGGTTTAGTAGTCACTGTTTTTATCCCTGGACTCCAGCTTCCCTGAGGCCTTGGATACACTATTCAAAAATAAGATATTTCCCTCTGCTTGAGAGAATATTTTATTATCAAATGATAATCAGAGGTTGTAACTAAACACTGACTAACTCCTGTGTAGGTAGGTGGCAATAAACATCAAAATTCACATAAACAATAAAAGCAACAACTTTTTTACTCATAGCCAAGGATTCTCCCATAACAATCAAATAAGCTTGCTTTTTTTGTAACATTGTTCACTGTTTTTATTTAGTCATTCATTGTTCAGCAGTTAAAGGGATACAGAGTCAGGACGAATGAAGACAGGAATGGAAAAATACATAAAATCTGTCCCAAAAGCCATAGTTGGCATATTCAAAGTAAGATGCTTGGTCATCTTTTCTGAAAAGGTTGTCGTGTTCATGTAGATTTAGATCAAAACCTGG
The DNA here is from genome assembly GCA_036250325.1 of Characodon lateralis. Lineage (NCBI taxonomy): Eukaryota > Metazoa > Chordata > Actinopteri > Cyprinodontiformes > Goodeidae > Characodon > Characodon lateralis. The sequence continues at coordinate 9,161 of JAHUTJ010043260.1, forward strand.
ATTCTATGAATACCTTCACTTTGGAAGAGTTTTTTATCCATTTTCCATCTATCAGTTTTCTAAGGTCAGTTAAACATTACCAGTTATGCTAAAATGGACTATTTGTTAGGAGCAGCAGGAAGTCAGAGTACTCAGTGAAAAATCCAAAGGGTGGCCGGAGAAAAAGAGAGGCAACAGTAAACTGCCAGATGTACTCCTCCTCTGTCTGACTGATGGAGAAAGGCACCATGGATGGATGGATGGAATAACCAAGTAGGATGTTGTATAATCAGTTTTTTGACAATACCTTTATCTTCAATTTCAAAAAATGCTAAATTTTCCTCCTAAAATAGTGAAATATAAATGAACCAATTAAAATGTTAGCATTTCAAATAAACCTCGTAATACATTCAGCTTTGACTGGAAAATAAAATTCTGCCATCCCTCTTTTGTTCATAAGACAACAATATAAGCCCACTAATAAAACTATTGAATGTTAATCATACTTTATATTTCCAGCAACTGATTTATGCTTCGATATTCACAACAAAGAGTACTGTTTTGTTGTGTGATAGTGGAAAAAATTAAATAGGCCATCCTGGTTAATATCACTAATAAAAATATCAGCACTTTCAGTACTGGGTTACCTATGGATATCATTGGGATATCATCTGTTCTTCTTATGTGTGCCCTGAATCAGCTCATTGTCTATGAAATGTCCAGTTCAGACTAGATTCACTTCATGTCAGCATTCCACACTTAGAGGCACCTGAAATGCAGGGCCTTCCCCTGATATGGAGGTTTTGTTCTCCCAAGAGAAGATACCTCTCGTCTCTCCATTGTGCTGACCCCCTTTAGATATCTGATGTTCAAGGACTGTTTTATTTTCTTTTTCCTGTGTTGTGAATGACATTTTCAGCTGTGTGAGGACTATAAAAGTATTGTAACTCCATGTCTGGGGCAGAAAAAACAAACCCAGACACTTGTTTGAATTCTCTGTCCGTTCTCAATTCTTGCAAGAATTTATTAAACTGCCACTTGATTGATTTTCACCGATTTCCTTGTTAAGTGAGCTTATTAAGGTGCATTTTGTTTTTTTCCATTTGCATTGATGCTAAAGTTACAGACATGCAAAACAGAAAAACATCGCTAAATGTTCTGTGTAAAACATACTTTCTTAGGGCTTAAGTGAACATGATGACATAGCTGAAAGAAGACAGTCCCAATGTTCACAATCACCAATGTGTGTCTGCATGAGAGAATGCAGCCAACGTCTCCCTAAGCTCCAGGTCTATTATACAGAGGATATATTACAGCAGCAAGAACATGAATGAGAATAGGTGAATATTATGGTGCATTTTGTATTGTATTCCCTGCTGCAGTCATTTATGTGACAAATGTTCATTTTCCAACTTTTTGTCAGCTGTCACTGGGAAATCAAAGAAACATTTATTGGCTTCCATTTTTAGAGATTTTAATAAGAAATCGGACAAATGTATTCAGTTCCAACTTACATTTCAGTCTGTTTTCATTTGACCTTAAAATAAATCTGAAATGCTGAATCATGCAAACTATTACTAAGACAAGCAAACATTTCTGCAAGCACACTCATTGCATCAGTCCACTTAAATCCCCAAATCATCAGAAAATCAGTAACAACTAGAAAAAGAGGGTCAAACGTATGTATGACGGAGAAGGATAACATTGGTGTGAAAGCTTGTGCTGTTCTTCATTCTATGTTTTTATTGTTTTAATGACAACAACAGAAACTCAGCATGAGATGCCATCAAAGGTACCAGAGGGACAAAAAGATAAAGAGTCCAGAGAACTTAGAGGAAAAAGAAACCAGACAGTTTCAGGTGGGGGGGGGTAAGAGTGGCGGTGTCCATCATTATAACATTATAAATTATCAGTTTAAACAGCAGGATGGTCAAACAGAGGTCAATAAACCAGGTTTAATGCCGTTTACTCAGAGGTCATGTGATGCACAGAGGAGGATGGGCGGAAATTAGAGCGTGCCCATTCCAGTGACTTCAGACGTCAGCCTGAAACGGTTAAAAAGAAGGGGGACGGGTGTGGAGGAGGACGGGTGTGGGGGAGGGGGGAGGACAGAAATAAAGAAGTGTGAAAGAGAAACTTTCGCTGAAGAGTGAAAGTTATTCTGCGATGGTATCTGCTGATATGAACAAACTGGACGTCACGTTTCTATGGCAACAAATTAAAACCTAATGAGGCCATGCAGTGGTTTGACAAGGAAAAACTGTATCTTCTGACAGTAGCATCACATCGCGCTTTTTTTCTTACAGCATTAAGTCACTGTCGCATTTTCACTTTTTCATTTTTCCTTTTTTTGAATAGTTTTTTTTTCACTCTTTAATACAATGATACAATTAGCAAGTTTATTTATAATAGTATTGACAACAGAAAAGACTCCCTTGGAATGCTACATGCTACAATGCTACAATGCTAAATAAATATTTAAAGTATAGCTTGACATAAAAAAAAAAAAAAAAACATATTTATCTGCACATTTCAAACAAAAATTCCATCAAGCAAAGGATTTAAAACTATAAGCATTTGAATGTAACAAAACCATCATGTCATGTCATAAACTGCCTGTCCAAAAACAAGTGCCTACTTGGGTTAAGCAAAGAAAATTTTATATTTCAAGATACCATTCCATGACATCCCATTCAGAGTCTTTGGGATGTGCTGAAGAAGTGTTTACGTAGCGGTCTGAGTGTCCCATCATCTCAAAAAGATCTGGGTAAAAAACCAAACCTGGCCAAAAAGTTGATTCTAAAATAAATGTGTTGAAGCAAAAGCTTATCAAAACGATACTACAGAGAATAGTAATCAAAACACAGGTCAACAAAATATTGAACTGTGTGAATGTTTTGGACAGGCAGCATATATCTAGATTAAAAGGTTGTTTACTTACATAAACCAATCCTTATTTCAGGTTTATGGTTAAGATGTTTCTGATGCTAAGCTAAATAAGTTAATATATGACGGCTTTAATGAAACGATTCTTGTTTCTAATCTTTATCTATATTAAACAGCAAGATAAGCATGTTTCTCAAAATGTCAAAGTATTTTTACATCAATACGCAGAAAACAGGTTTTAACAAAGTACTTTGTCGCTCCAAGCTAATAAGGAATAAAGAAAAGAGGTGATAAAGTTAGAGCCAGATTTTGGCTGCCTTCAGGATGTAGTCATGGACGACGGGTCATTCCACATGGCGGCCACGTCTCTGAACCTGCCGTTGGAGTTGTGAGAGAGCAGGAGCTGTTAGATTCTGGATGGAGAAATATTTCTGAAGTAGTCAAAAACACAAAGCTTTGCTTGTTGGGACTGCAGGTTCTGTTAGGTTATGTTACAAATTATGTTTGATGTTATATCTGCTACTTTATTGGCTCTCAGAAATCTTTTGGGGGTTGTGTAGTTTTCCAAACTCAGAAAGGAATCGAACCTTTGATAATTTATTTCTTGATGTGTTGATTTATTGATCTGGAGTCTTTACTTCTGGGGTCAGCTCATCTCTGCAGCTAGGATCCCTCCATGGATGACTTACTTACAGGGAACCCTCCTACAGAAACTTGTCTTATTTACATTTTCACACTCGGATGAAACTTATGGAAGAAACATCATTTATGGGACGGTGTCCTGGAACAACAGCTGTCAAACATGCTGCAATATCAGGATGAGAAACATTTCTTCTTTTTTTTTAAGTAGCACAATAACATTCTTAAAAGGCGCCATTGTAGATGTGGCTTTTATTTTGCAGGCCGAGCTGGAGCCCAGCTGTTAGGGTTGACATGTTACCTGGCATTGATGAGGTACTGAGCCAGGCTGATGTTAGCAGGGGTCCCTGTGATGGTTATCTGCCGCTCTGATGAACCCTCCATGGCATTCGCAATTTTGATCTGTGCCCCAGACATCTGTCGAATCTCATTTATTTTGGTTCCCTGGCGTCCAATAATACAGCCTATTAGCTGTGGAGGAAAAAAGAAAGAGATACTGGAGTCAAAAGAAGAATCTCTGTGCTGTCTAAAAGCGTTTAGACGTAATTATTGACACGTTTAATGAAAAAGGAAGTGTAATAGGTTCTGTAATGATCTGGGTTTTATTTAAAACGTAGGAAATTAGGTTTGAATAACGATGACATGGTCGGTAGATTGTCTAATGAAGGATTTTCTGCTTTGTGCCAACAGGCTAAAATAATTTAAGTCTGAATGATTATCAGTGTTTCTTTTAATCAAAATAGGGCTAAAAAGGCAAGGACATATGAATACCCTCTATTTTTAAAGAATTGCTTCCCTCGTCACCCTTTATCAAATAAAACCGATATTCTTCTTTTTAAAGGTTTGGGACTTTTGACTATGTTTAGTGAGGAGTAACACTTAGCTGGACTTCAGGCAGAACCCAGCCCCACCTGCCCCCATCACCCTCTGTGACTCCACAATTGACACTGTGGAATCTTTCCGCTTCCTGGGAACCATCATCTCCCGGGACCTCAAGTGGGAGCCAAACAT
>JAHUTJ010043261.1:0-13672 GCA_036250325.1 Characodon lateralis
GTACATTGTAAATTGTAAATTTGTATATCCTGTAATGCAAAAACAGAACAAAAGAGCAAGTGTACCGAAGTCAAATTCCTTGTTTGTATGCACGAACTTGGCAATAAAGCTGATTCTGATTCTGATGTTGAATTTCTGTCCTATCCTGTTATATGAGCAAGTGAAGGTGGCTTATTTAAATATACTGCTGGGAACAGCTGTAGTGTAGGTCCCCTAAAGTACTACAGAATAAGAAGGTGCATTGGCATAGCAACATTTAAAAGATGATCTGCAAATTCTTTACCTATCAAATTAATTTAAGATTGACTGATCCATTAATGATGGGAAGCCATCCTGGTCCTAATGCAAAACGTTCAGAGAGAAAATGGACCACAAGTTTCAAATATTAAAAGGAATTTAGTTTTTACGTTGGAAATGCATGCAACTATATACCTTGTGTGCATTTCTACAACAACAATCCATATGGAAAAAAAAAAACTGGACCACTTAATGGGTGAAACCAATCTAATCAATTTCAAATATCAGTGTGGATCTTCTGCTACAGTGCCAGGCAAAAGTATTCACACCCTTTGTTTAATATTATGCTGTGTCACAACCATGAACTTTAATGTATTATATTGGGATTTCATGGAGTTAAGGTGCACTAAGCAATGCATAATTCTAAACCTTTTGTAATTAGTATTAATCCAGCTGTTCTGTGAAGGCCTCAGAAGTTTGTTGGAGAACATTAGTAAAATAACAGCATCATGAAGACCAGGGAACAGGGAAGACCAAGCAGGTTGTGGAGAAGTTTAAAGCAGAATTAGTTTATAAAACAGTATCCCAAACTTTGTATGTCTCACAATTTGTAGGTCAAGCAAGAAGATCATTAATCAGTGAAGTTGCCATGGTAACATGGGAGAAGAGGTGAGCTCAGGAGGGAAGAGTCTGTCAACAGGTCAACAGTTAGTCGAACACTATGGAACAGAGTTAAGAAGAGATCTAGAAAGCCATGAACCATTCCTGTTTGCTATTAGCCACAAGACCTGCAGGGAAAACAGCAAACACGAGGAAGGCCATAAATTAACTTTATGGCCTACATACGAAAACAAACACTGCACATCTCCCTGAAGATACAATCTCCATGGAAATATGGTGGCAGCATTATACTGTGGGAATATTTGTCTTTTGCAAGGATCTGAAATCTGCATGTTGGTGGGAAAACAGATGCAGCTAAATATAGGCAGTCCTACAGAAAATACTTGGGACTAGGGTGGAGGTTAAGTTTCCAGCAAGAAAACAACACACAGCCAACGACACAATGCGGTGTTTTAAACCAAAGCATATTCGTGTGTTAGAAGGGTTCAGTCAAAGTACAGCCCTAAATCTGAGGAGGAAGGGGGAATGAGTACAAATACACACCAAAGTGTTTAGATTTTTATGTGTGCAAATGTTTTCTGACCTAAAGTTTCTAATCAAACCCATGTTTTGTTTTTGGATTATTCCAAAACTGCAGGCTGACGTGAATTCATTTCATTCCTTCCCTTTAAATGATGCATAGGGGAAATTATTTAAATGGGGGTCGTTGTTCAAGTTTTTCTCCTTGGGGATGTTAACAAAGCCCACAAACTCTGGGGAAGATGTATAACTGAGCTCAACCACTTACTGAAAACCCTAAGTACTATATACGGAACCTCAAATAGAAGCCTGGTCAAAGGTGAGTGGGTCAAGAGGTTAGTTATTCTATGAGAGAACAGAGCGGTATTTGATAAAACGAAGTCTGAGAAAAGCAGCTTAAGAGCCCTATTATCTTACAACAGCCAGAAACACTGCACATACAAACACACCACATAGGCCATTCTACCGCTGTAATCTCCATCTGCTCAGTGATCCCTCAGGCCTCAATAAAAACCCAGGAGAAAATATCCCAGTCTATGAGGTGTGTGGAAAAAAGTTGTAGCATATTAGAGGAACTATTTCCCATTATCACATGGATTTGGTACTTTCGAGTTCAAAAACATTTTTTTTAAGCTGGGAGTATTAAGCAGAGGAATGCAGCACAAGTAAACATCTGAACCAGCATAAAGGCTTGACTTTCCTTCTGAAGGTCTTCACAGAGATTCCCAGTGTGGCGTTTCTAATGTGAAAGCAGCTGCAGGTCATCTAGCTTTGGATTGCAAATATTTCACAGGTATTTCAAAAAGTCATAAGACAGATCAGGGACAAAAAGAAAACCTTTAGAGTAAAGAATCAAGCATATGATGGTTTAAAGACTGATTAGTTTCAGCTTTGTTCATCAGGGCAGAGATAATGAAATAAGAGGGTCACTGAAAGGTTAATCTTGACGCTTTGTTCACAATGTTATCTTACAAAGCAGCAAGCAGCAGGCTTCTTCTTCGCTGCAGGATTCCAGTATTTATCATGTAAAGAAGCTGCTGCCTTCAATATTTTATCACAGATATATGAGTTGTTTTGAGTTTTCACCGTTAGGGCCGGATTGCATTCAGTCTGGCTAATTGTACGTGACGTTTCCAAGTTGGTGGGACATACCAGGAGCATAAAACACCACCTATGTGACTTTCACTGTCATTGGAGCTTGGACCAAAAGGTATTAAAATGTTCCCTTTTCGTGTTTAACAATGAGTATAATTGTTGTGTATAATCTCTGTTTAGAGCAGAATTATCTAGTTTAGGTTTGATCAGTCCAAGTATTTTTTTTTAAATAGGGATGATTAAATGTAGGGCACCACAATATATGGCATGTTTGTCATTATTGCAGGATCACTACAGAAGACACATATGAAGAACTCTTTATAAATCAATAAATGTTACTAAGTATTTAGATACCATGCATTCATTCTCTCTATGCCTGTACTATTATTGTTGACACTAGCTGTTTAATACAGCATAAAAGGTAAAATTTTGGTAAGGTGGTCAAGCCAAAACAGCACTCGTCAGCCAGCAGCAACTTTTTCAATAACACCTTGTTGAGCTAAAAATCTTGATTTTTATTATTTTTTCAGTAGCTGGATATTATTGGAAATTTCATTATTTGACATCTATATTTGCAAAGAACCGAAAGCAGAACAACATCAACACCTTATTGGTTTATGTATAGCGAGCCATGTCGTTAGCAACATTCACCAATATTGTTTCATATTCCAAGTTTTCTTAATATCATGCAACCCTAATCAAATGCAGTTTATAATTCACAAAAAAAAACAGTAAAAAATGCCTTTTAGTTTTTCACCAAAAGGAAATTGTGATGCAGATGCTAACTGTAGCCTTGTTAGCGGCCAACAGTTAGCAGGATGTGGTATTCTCCCAAATTATTCTTGGTCTTGGTCTATGCTTTTTACCAAAAATCTAAAGCAACTAAGAAACTACACTATTGTTCTTCTCATACCTCTAGGAATGCTAATCTTAAAATCCAGGTCCCTCTCCTCCAGGTGGTACAATGCCACTTCCTGTAACCGGGCCCGCTCCAGCTCTGACAGGTTCTGGATGGGAACCGGTTGCAAACGTACACTCTGCCCCAACATGGTCGCCCAGGTGTGGTCCCCCTGCAAAGAAAAAGAGAAGGTCTAAAATCTCTAAACACAAAAAATTAGTTACTGCGTGTCATTAATTTTGGAGATAGTTTTTTCCTTTATCCTGAAACTTAAACAATCATTCTTGTCCTTTTAATTATTTCATCAAAAGAGAACCTAAAGTTATCGTTGGTGCCATCAGTGAACATTATCAACCAACCATTAAGTACTTGAGGAAACAAACTGTCTCTCCAAACTAAAGAGAAAAGTAAGACTTTTAAGGGGACTGACCTCAAGTCATGGTCTCTCACATCCTCAAGTGAACATTAGTTTGAAAAAAGCACAGAACATTCCATTTAAGTGCAACATGTGTAATTGCCCTGCTAATTGTTTTTACAAGTATTATGTATTCATTTATTTTTATCTTGGCAATTCTTTGCAAAATGTCATTTTGTTACACTCTTTGTTTGTTGACCTTGGGGTCTTTGTGCTGTCAAAAGCTCCTTCCTATTTCCCTCTTTAGCTGCATCTACAGCCCACAAACTGGTGATAAATTTTAATACCTTTGACTTAAATGCAGCGGGCCAATCTGTCAAGCTTTCTCTGTTTTTAGAAATGGTTATTTCAAGCTAAAAGCAACCACTGACAGGAATGTTATTCTTCAGAGAGTGTAGATAATATTAGTGCCAGTAACCAAAGATGTTTTTATTTTTCAAAGGTTGTTTAAAAAACGTTTTTCATCCCACCCGCCCCATGGTTTAAAGTCATTTTAACAAGATGTCAGAGAACATGCCAGACTGACAGGGATTTTCTCAGACAGTATAGAGCATAGAGTAACAGAGATCTTCACCTCCCCTATGTTACTAGGCACTGATGGTCAGCTGGCTGCAAGAAGGCTACAACAATTTCCCTTCACTTAAAAGAAACACAAAGTCGGCTGTTTGGATGGTCATTTATTGAAATTGAAGAAGTGCCACCCTTATTCGGTTAATGCTGTTTTATAACTACAGCTGGCAAGCTTTAAGCTGCATGTTTGTTCTGCAGCCGACTGCAGGATCTATTCGAGTAATAGCCTGACTTTTACTCGAAGTTCATATAACCGAGTTCATAGCTTAATCATCTTCAGTCTGGATCAAGGCACAATCAGAAGACCTTGGTTGGAAGAACAAAGGGGCCTAGAGAGAATATATGAAGTATCAGGTCACTGATGTAAATTGACGTCAAGTTATTTACTGCTTTACAGATCATGAGGAGGATTTGTTATTGAATTCTGAATTTGACTGGCAGCCAGTAAAGGTAAATGAGAACTGGAGTTATCTAAGCATTGAGTGGGGTAACTGAAACTTTAAAAAGCAAGTCCATATTAGATGGATTATACTGACTATATGAGAAGCCTAATATAATAGCTGTTCAGTACAAGAGAGATTTCACAAGCACCCTAATTTACCCCAAAGCAATGTTTTTCTTCAAGTTGTTACATAAAAATGATAAATGAAAAAGCAGTCTCAGTACTGGATAAAATGACACTGGTTCACATTAAAAAGAAACAAGCAAATTTAGCACAGTTTTAGTAAATGAAGTAAGATTAACTACAGATTAAAACCATATGCATGGTTACATCCCTAGATTTGCATTTAAAAAGTTTAAATGTTTGCCACTTTTACATGTGTGAAGCTTGAAAACAAAGGTAACAAAAGGCCAAACTCCATCCAATCAAATCATTTCCCTTTTAGTTGGTAGATAGTCTAGAATGTTGCCTCACACTGAGCCTGAATTGTGAAGCATGTTTGCTCTATAAATAAAGAAAGTGGTCTTATGTCTGAGAGATTGATTTAGCTGGAAAACAGCTCAGAATAGCCTATGAAGTATTTGATTTACATTAGTGATCTTCCCAAGAAGTCTTGCAGCTCGAGAAGTAAAATAAACTGTATAGGCAATCCTTATATGGCAGTTAAACAGGGTCTAACTTTAAAATATTCTAACATAAACTCATAAAATGCATTGTGTAAGGCACTTGCAGTACCATCAAACATCTTCTGTATACAGTTGTACTCCTGGGTTTACTTAAAGGCACCAGAGTGCTATTAAACCCTTTTGTCTGTGGTTGAAATGTTGATACACAAAACACTGGCAAACACAATCAGTGTCTTTTAAACATTCACAAGCATTTTTTCTCAGTGAACACTCATGTGGGTGAATGAATGAAAGTATAAGAAGTGGCAGCACGTTGACAGAGATTGTAGGTTACACTCCGAATAGGTTTTCCAAATTTGTTTTCACTAGGGTTAGTAATAGTTTGGAGCTATTTCACACAGCTGCACATGGAGCTGTAACCCTTTCAAGCCTTAGGTCAGTTAGGATTACCTAGCATAAATAAAACTTTTATGTTTTATTTATGCTAGAATAATGACATTTTTATTACTTTCTTTAAATTCAGATATCTATTCACATCAAACCCTATCATAGTTTGGAAAAGCCAGACAATGTAGGTTAATTTACAATATTTAAGTTGGGGGGACACAATTGGATGTATTAAAGTATATTTTGTTGAGATTGTCATTTAGTGTTAACAGCAACACCTCAAACATAGTGCTTCCTTATCTGACATCATGAGAAAAATCAAAAGCAATCAGGCAAGATATCAGGGTGAGAATAATGCACCTCCAAAAGTCTTGCTCATCCTTAGGTACAATATTTAGATGCTTGAAGGTGCCACATTCATCTGTTCCAAGACTTCAGTGCAAGTATAACCATAGCAAGGGAATATCCAGCCATCATAGTGTTCAGGAAAGAGAAAATTTTATGTGTCCCAAATTTGAATGTGTTTAGGTGTGAAATGGTTGAATCAACATCAGAATAAAAGAAAAAGACCTTGTGAAGATGCTGACTGAAGCTGCCTGTAAGAGTCCTGAATCAACACGTGCTAAAAGACCACTCAGATAGGAAGAGGCCATAATGCAACATAAATGGCAAGATTCTACTATGCAAATGCACTCAGTTAAAAATAATATCATTATGCAGACATGTCCTGTGGTCTGATGAAACTGAAATTCAAATGTTTAACCATAATTACCTTTGTTACATTTGGAGGAAAAAGGGAGAAACTTGCGAGCCTAAAAATACCATTCCAACTGTGATGCACAGAGGTCGTAGCAGCGTGTTGTGGTAGTGTTTCTTTACCCGAGGGACTGGTGCACTTCACAAAATACATAGATGGCACTGTGAGGATAGAACATTATGTGGAAATATTGAAGCAACATCTCAAGACATCAACCAGAAGGTTGCGTCTTTGGTTTCAACTAGGTCTTCCAAATGGGCCATATCTACATCAACAAAATAGTTACAACGGCGATTAAGGAATGCAGAGCCAATGTCTTGGAATGGCCATGCCTGACTCAGGTCCAATAGTTTTGTTAGGAGGAATGGGGCAAAACTCCAGCAAAGTATTGTCAGAAACTTGTGGAAGGAAACCCAAAATGTTTGACCCTACTCATGAAGTTTGAAAAGGTAAATCTACAAAATACCCAGGACATGTTTGTAAACTTCTCAGTTTGTAGCAGTAAAAATGATCTTATCCATTGTTCCAGCATTAAGCAAATAGAAGCAAGGTTTCTAACACTAAATGACATTAAATAGGAAATGTTTAGTCTGATTTAATGTCAGATAAAAAGACAAACATATCTGTTTCTAAATGGTGTATGCAAAAATCTGCTTTCAACTGTATGTCCCATCTGTTTTACTGTTACTTAAAACCAAGATAATGCAGACACAAAGAGAGTCTTGGGAACCAGAAAAGAACAACCACGATTAAAACTGTCTTGAAAAGAGCAGGGTAACTGTGGAGTCATTGATGAACAGAATGGTGAACTAAAGATTAACAAGAGCCAGACTAACTCATGAAATGTGCACTTCCCAACTTGCAAACCCTGTTAGATAAAAATGCAAACATGTCTGTTGTGTGACAGCATGTGAAAAGGGCTTCTGGGAGGCTCTGAGTTGTAAGTAAGAACTTTCTTACAAAACATAAATAAGTCATCTGTATCAGATACACCGTGTGCACTAAAATATTGTTCCTTTTTCAAATTCTGGTAAAAAAAAAAAAACAACAAAACAAACAACTCTGGATCCATACGCATGTATGTTCTGGAATATGGTGAAATGAAACAATATGGTCTTTTTTGGTGGGAAGAACTGATAGACAAAATAAATGCCACAATGCATTCTTTTAGCTTACAAAAGGTTGGGGCACTAAGCCACCAGTATTGTTAAAGAAATTGAGGCATGCAGAAAACAGAAGAGGATGAAATAAATCCAAAGGATTTTTTTCATGCACGCAATTCTATCCCAGTTGTATTCTTTGTATTACATAAGCTGAATGAAAAGTTTGCAATGTTAGAGAGATTGAGGCAACTGTGTATAAAAAAGGTTTTGTTGCTGTAACATACAGCTTTACTAACATACATGTAAGGTCTAATTTGTGGTATTTTATGGAGCAACCCAGCACTCCACCCCTGTTCACTACTGAACCCTGTTGCCTTAAGAGATAGCATCTTCTCAGCTTTCAAAATTCTGCACAGGGCCTCAGCAACCTCTCACAGGTTATATATTCTGGTTGCATTTAATAATAAAGTGAAACTGAACTAGATGTAAAAGCATAACCCCGCCCCCAGACAAATTTTGAAAAATGCCACCAAAGTGGGCAGTGCTAAAAGACGCTGTGGGGCACGGCCATGTATGGAGATCAGCTGAGGGGGTTAAGGGGGCGTGTGGTCAGGAGAAAGAGAGAAAGTGGCAGCTAGCTTAATTTGACATATTGAAACATGATGAATGACCTGAGCGACGCTGGTAGTTTTGCCAGGGATAGATCTTTTAAGGTGGAGGATTTTTTACCCTCCTTGTCACTGGAGGTTGAGGGACCCTATGGAGCTCAGTGGGCCTGAGTGCTGACTCAGCAATGCCCGAAGCTGGTGAAGTCAAAGTAGTGGAGGACAGAATGGTCCAGTTTCTGAGTGGCAAAGTGATGTTAGCAGTATAATTGCTAACATGGGCTAACGTTCAAACCAATAACAAACTTTCAAAAAGTTTACATACATGTACATTTATATCATCTCAAGTAAAGCACACGATCGAAGGTATAAACCATAAAACTATGATCAATGCTCACAAATCCACTTCTAGATTCGCTACGGGGGCGTGTCTGAGTGAGATGGTTTATACTCGAACATGGGGCTGTGACGTAGTCATGTACTAAGCTGCACGTTTTGAACCAATAGGAAAATTCAACTGCAGTAACCAACATTCAACCCAAAGAGGGCAACAGTAAGATGGTTTTAGGACAAGTATTACAAATTTAAACAAGTTTACATGAAAATGTAAAAAATTGCACAGTGACATAAAGATAGCAACATTTAAGGCCCAATTTATACAGTATATCTGCAAAAAATAGATTTTGGATTAAGTTCCACTTTAAGGTCAAAGTGAATTTTCCTGGTTTTAGGTCACACATACCACACATACAGTATTAGATATGAGATCATCAGGTCGAGACCATCTTCAGGTTGGAGGGGAGTTCCTGCCTCAAGTGGAGGAGTTCAAGTATCTCAGGGTCTTGTTCACGAGTGAGGGAAGAATGGAGCGGGAGATCGACAGATGGATCAGTGCGGCTGCCACAGTAATGAGGGTGCTGTGCTGGTCCGTTGTGGTGAAGAGAGAGCTGAGCCGAAAAGGGAAGCTCTCGATTTACCGGTCGGTCTACATTCCTACCATACACATATGTAGCAGTATACCATCTACATACACATGGCTCATATACACTCGAGAAGGTAGTCAAATAACTATGAAGGGTCCAGTCACTCAAAACATTAATGATACATGATACTGAGGAGGACTCAAATACAACAGGCAGATGTAGTAGTAGACTACTTTTGCCATCATGTAGATGATAAAATAACTACACACTCTAAGTTAAATCTAGCCCATTTAATAGATAAAGGTATTTAATATGCAAATGGATTAAATTAAGCCTAATTAGTTATAACTCTGACCAGTAAAGGGAGACAAAGTACTTCCAACATGGTCCTTGGTATGTTCAGAATATATATGAACCTTCACTGAAGGTATACATATGCTAACTAAGCTGCATTAAACTGGAAGTACTTAGATGTGATTTTGGGAGTATAGTCTACATAGACCTAAAACAACATAACAGCATAAAAACAATAGATGACTGTCTTATTGGAAGATCTGTTCACAACCTATCTTCTGGGTTCTGACTGAGTCCAGTCCGGTTCTCATTCAAGATTCTACAGTACATTGCCCCGTTCATCATTCACCCCGTTCAGCACTCAGTGCTGTGGAAGTGGTACATTATGTTGCATCAGCCAGGAAAACAATGCTACTAATTAGTACTATCTAGTTTTAACGAAAGCAAATGCATAATGTTTTGTAAAATTTGTTAAATGTCATTATTTGGGTATATAATCAGGTTTTTTATGATCGCAACATATTGGCAAAACAGAGCCATAATGTATAATGATCCTATCATTTAATGTGACCCCACCCAAAGTGTCTCACTGCAGTGATTCCTGATGTGTTGATTTTCAGACTCAGAGCTGGTTTCTAGTTTTAAACTGCCAGTCTCTCCTAACTCCTTCATTACACCGTATCTAGTTATGGCCTGCTGTCAATAGCAGGAAGTAGGAAACAAGACTTCACTCCACATGACAGCCAACCCACACAGGAAGACTGAGCAATGAAGCATATTGTGCCAAGCTTGCAAGATATTTTTCCACATGTGAACCAAAAACAGCTAGGAGCAGGGTAAGGTGGGAACTGAGAACATCTAATCTTAGAACTAATCAGGAGAGCTGGGTTTGCAGCAAAACACATTTTCAAAGAAGTGTTCAAATCGGCAGAACATATACACTGACAGAAAGAACAATCACTGCAAAGAAACACCTGGTATTCTGGACTGATTATCTGTGTTTATGATAAAAGACAGCTATTTATAAATCCACAAGAGCAATGAAAAACTGTATGAATGTGTGGACCAGTCTGTTGCTGTGCCCACCCCATGATGAGGTGATAAGGTTACAGAAACACTCTCTCACAGCTTACAGGTGGTCCTTAATCCTCTCCACAACATTTAGAATGAAACATTTTGACATCTGCCCTCTGTGCCGCCATGTTTCTGCATGTTTCTCTCTTCCTTGGCTGTTTCTCATCTTGTCCCTTTGTGATGTATCTCATTAGTCCCAGCCTTTCATTGTGACCTCACCGGTTGACCACATAATGCAACTGAGACTGAATGCCGACCCTGGTTCTTACTCATTAGCCCGAGGTAGTTTATTTTACTGGATTACCTGATTAATTTCTCTTTTATTAACAGGAAATTACCTGATCTGGCTGAAAATCTCCAAAGGATAAAGTGGGAATGTCCTGAAAACATCAGTTTCTTTGTTCCTCAGCTGAATATTTGCTGAATCTCAGCCCTTGCTTATAGATAAAATAAGATTACAATAAATAATATAATACATATAAAAAAAAAGAAAATTGCAAAATAATACATTTATGTTTCAGATAACTGTAAATTAAGTAAATCATTATGCAGAAATAATTAGGAGAAGAAAGATTATGATTCAATAGCTTTGGTCCTTGGAAGAGTCAAGTTCTTTGGAGAGCAGGTGATAGATGCAGGATGCGTATCAAGACAGTTCTTAATTTTGTGGCACTTTAAAAAAACGTTTCGTTCAAGATATATTTTTATTTTATTTCCTGTTTGTTAAGAAATATCTATTTGCTTCTGAAACTAAAATCTACCTTTGTCTTAATTTTACAACAAAAATATCATTTCAGTGGTTAATATTCATCAATTTGCTGATGATGCACTTCTCTTCCTAACGTGCCTGCAAACTGGCAGTCTAAAAGAGCATGTTAATTTGAAATGTTTAAACTTAGAGCAGGATAAAAAAGCAAGGTTACAACAAGGTAACCATTAATTATAATTATTAGGAAATGAAAAATGACTACATTAAACAAGAATGATTTAATATTACACAAAACATTGCCACTGAACAAGCACAGGTAAATATTAAGCCACAAATTAAACAAAAAGAAAGAAAAACAGAATTAAAACAAAGGGTAATAAATAGAAACTAAATAAATCCTATCTGAATAATTCTTTAGCTTTTCTCTGTCTCTTTCAGTGTGGATGTGTTGATCATCTTAAATGAAATGGGAGCTGTGGTCAGGTTCTCGCCATTTAATAATCTGTCTATGATTTCACCCAGGTCTGCATAAGACTAAACAACAAACACGGTGTGACATCAAGCAGGTTAATTTCAGTCTTTGGATAATCGTACAAAAGGTTTTAATTTAAAACACATCTTTTAGTTTGTTCTGTCCTGTTCAGGCATTTTCATTATGAACACATCAACACAGAGTTTCCTTGAATTTAATAATGTATCATTATCTTCACATTATTCAGCTTCACATTGTGTTCTTGAGTTAATGGGACACACTGTCTGGTTTTCATTAAGATGGTCTCAACACAGCTTCACACAGATTAGTATGTAAAGGTGCTCAGGGAGGACCACACATACAGACTCTCTCCCTCTCTCTCTTTCTTTCTCTCTCTCTCTCTTTTACACACACACACACACACACACACACACACACACACACACACACACACACACATACATACACACACACACACACAAACAAACAAACAAACAGACAGGATTCACTAGTAGGTCTTTGGCAGAGCCAAAGATTTGTGCCTCACCAGCACAAACAGGTCATGCGTCAACAAAGCTGATCTGTTGTGTCAGTCCGGAATAAATTGTCATATTACTGCACAGGTAAGCAGAAATGTCAGCTTTTCAACAAAAAATATGATGTAATTTAGATTTAGAAGACTTGTAAAATAATTTGATTGTGGAAAATAATTTATTTTCCTGCAAATTCAACAGTAAAACTACAGTATACCACAGAAGTGTTGTGCTTTCATGTACAATCAAATTTCATTTTAAAATAATTCGTCCACTTGGCTTAACTATTTTGATAAGTGAGGTTTCATTTTAAAAATGATAATAGATGCTCTGGACTTTTTAGAATATTGTATATAAATAAATCTATCCTTTATCTAGCATAGTGACTGAATGCATCAGCTTCTGTGAGGACATGTGTGTACAGACAAAGACCTGTTGCACGTTCAACAACAACAACAAACAATGGTTTTCTTCACATCAGTGGCTGCTGCGTCAGACTAAAATGAGGCTTACCACATTGGAGACCAGGCCCTGTAAAAGCTGACAAGACACAAACTGACAAAGGAGATCAAACTAGCAAAATTATCCTACAGTGAGAAAATAAAAACAGAGTTTGCCGACTATTACAATTATAGGAGTCCTACCCCCATGGTGTGATGACACCCTGCCTGGCTGAGGATCTGAACAGTTTCTTCTGTAGGTTTGATTACCAGCCTTGAACACCTCACTCTCACACAAAGGGTCAACTTGCATCTTCCACCAATAACTCTACCATCCCTCTTCTTACTCCCTGCTTGTACTAAAGATCAATGAAAACTATGTTAACAGGGTCTTTCAGAGTCTGAATAGAAAATAAGGCTTTGGGTCCTGATGGTGTCTCCCCTTACTGCCTGAAGCCATGCACTTACCAACTTATATTTACTTATACCTTTAAGAAGTCTGGAGCTGTGTGAGGTTCCCTCCTGCTTTAAAACCATCGTCCCAGGCCCCAATAAACATACCACTACAGGATTAAATGACTACAGGCATATTGCTCATGAAATCCTTTGTGGTGTTAAAGCACCTGATGGACATCACACCCCACCGCTGGACCCCCTGTTGTTTGCTTACCAGGCAGATTGGCAGAGGATGCAATAAACTTAGGTCTACACATCATCCTGTGTCACCTCAACCACCTAGGGACATACAGTGCCTTGCAAAAGTACTCGGCCTCCTTGAACTGGTCAACCTCTTGCCACATTTCAGGCTTCAAACATAAAGACATAAAATTCTAATTTTTTTGTGAAGAATCATCAACAAGTGGGACACAATCATGAAGTGGAATGAAATTTATTGGATGTGTCAAACTTTTTTAACAAATAAAAAACTGAAAAGTGGGGCGTGCAATATTAT
>JAHUTJ010043263.1:0-13662 GCA_036250325.1 Characodon lateralis
CTCCCAGCCTGGTTCATCACTCAAAACCCCAATCATGGGTAAGACTGCCGACCTGACTGCTGTCCAGAAGGCCACTATTGACACCCTCAAGCAAGAGGGTAAGACACAGAAAGAAATATCTGAACGAATAGGCTGTTCGTAATGCTATTGTAAGCATAAGCATCATCCTGTCATATATTTATTATGTGAAACACAGTATGAATTGATAAAATTGTATAAATCCATCTTTGTTGCACTGAATAGTTCTGTTTTTCATAAGCAACATTTTAGTAGACAGACATCAACACTCCTTTCTATTTGTGCATCTGCTTTATTTGTCGTTTGCATCCTTTAAATGTCAAATAGTTTTCAAAGGCCGCTGTGCGTTGACGTCCAACTTCATCTCCTTTGACCGATGACATTCTGTATGTTCTGCTGTGATCAGAGGAGGTGGAAAGCAGTCCGATAACTGTTTTTACCTTCCAGTTTCAAAAGAGCTCGCTGTGACCACCACACACAGGTGCACTGTCACTGTTAGAAATGTAACCAAGCTAATGCTCAGCTGCATTGACACTGCATTATCTGTGACTTAGACATGTCGAAAAGTTCCACAAATGTGTTCTTCCATTTGAATAAGTTTCTTATCTTTCTGAATTATCACCCCTGAAGCGGACAAGGATTATTTGAGTTAAAATACCACATAGGGTGTACTTACCACAGAACTTTAATCATGAAGACTGATCTGATGCAGCAGTGCTTTATCTGGTCTGGGACGTTTAATTGGCCACACACCATTAACCTTCTCTGGCTGGACTGGCATTAACGAAGACACATTTGAGCCCTGGGAATTATAAATTCAAATGACATATAGTCACTGCTGTTACAGTGCTACATAGTAGCTTGAACATACTGGTAAGATTTGAGATTAATACCCTCCATGCGTATTGTTTTATAGTTTATTTTCATCATTTAGAACTATGTGTGGATTACTTCACCCCCGCGTTCTGTGTTGTCGAGGTTTTTGCATACAAGCTCTGGGAATTGACTTCATTAGCATAACTGCTTTGAGTAGATTTATGATTATGAAAACATAAATGTTTATACCAAATCGATCTTCACTCCACATCTCTGCCATGCATAATCATCCACGCATGCTTCTCAGTGTTTGTGACTGCGTAAATGAAGACATATAATGTGCATGCACAAACTGAGATAATCTCTTTTATATTTCTTTGTCAGTTTGTGTTCCTGCTGTCTTGACTACAAGTTTTACATTTTAACTGGTGTCCCACTGAGGTCTTGATGTCCTCGTTTGTCGACAATGGTGTTCTGTATTTTAATGATGTGCTAACTGACTTTGAATGCATTGGTTTTAACTGCGGTTTGGTTTTTTTTCTCAGGTTGGCTCAGATGGAACGCTCCAATGGCTCTCTGCCCACCGACAGCAGCTCAGCCACTGGAAGCATGTAAGTCTTTATGCACTAGTCATTTTCAACTGTTGTTGCTGTTTGACTTGTTTCCACTCAAACATAGTTTCAACTAACAGTAGACTGGGGTGTTTTTCCCCCAAATCAAATCACATAACATACTTGATGTTTCAATCTGAGTTCTCATTGTATTTCAATTATTTTGTTTAGGCTGCAACACCATTTTTATTTGAATTTCAAATTAATGCCAAAATTTTACTTGATACCCTCTACTTTGGTGAAAAAATAAATGATACTCTTTAGTTTTGAAAAATGATCATGTGCATTTCTGAATTACAGTCAATTTATTTTAGCTTTGTTTAACATTTTTGTGGGCATTTTTGGACATTGATTCTTGGATTCTGAAATATGCATCTAAATTAATATCTGTATAAACTTCTTAATTTAAATGTTCAAGTACTGTAACTTCCTGATTATTGATGTAGTGTACAAGTATGTGTGAAAATTGCTTCATTTTTATATTGTCACACTTGTTACTGTACTGAAATTGTAGCTTGACAATATGTTTTAGGTTAAAGATCATTGGGAAAGATTACGTTTTTTGTATCCATGTGAGAAAACAGTTTTATGTACCTTAAAGCTTAAATACAACTTACAAGAAGTGTTCACCTGGAGAGCTTAAAGTTTTCCATCATGCTGTGTTAAAATACAGAGGCATAGATTTGGGATTTCTACAAAGGAAACTGTTAAAAAAGGAAATATTTCCAGAACAACACTGGAAAGGCACTTGGGGCACTGTTTGAGACCTGTGAGAATCCTCAGCAAGGATAAAATGAAACATTGGGCTTCATTGTGTTCTAGATAGCATCCCTTGCTAATGCGTCATGCAGATCACATCCCACAGGGAATAGTTTCTTTGCAAAAGAAAATGGGTCTGAAAACTTCTAAAAGCTGTCCACTCATTGTTCTTCAGTGGATCGATTGGCAGAGAGAGAGAAAAAGAGAGAATAACAAGAAACATTTTCAGTGTGCAGGTGTCGATGGAAACCGAGAGGGATTTATATTCCAGTTTTGTAAGTTTGGTAATGTGGCACAGACACATTACTACCCGTCCCTTTTGTGCTGTGTAGTGTGGCATTTTCAGAAGCCGAAGCCATTAACAATGTCTTCCTTTAAAAATAAAAGTGACAGTCGACAGAACACAGCAGAGCAGTAATGAGCTGAGGAAGATAAGGGTTTGATGAAGGCTAATGGCAGGAAGAAATCATATTTAAAACAACATTACGGGTTTGGATTTGCTCTCTCCTCCTGGCACATTTAACTAAAAACAAAAGAGCACAATTGTACCTAGAATAAGAACACTAAAATGGCAGTACTTGTTTCTCTAAACATAAAAATGTTCAGTTTATTATTTATTAAGAAATCCAAATTTGTATTCAAGAAAGACAGTTTAGTTAATGTAGTGTATGAAATGAATTACCAGGGTATGAATGGAGAGCTCTTTGGTTTGACATATACTTTAAGACAGCTTGTAGCACTAATTTACCTAGCATATCCTTATATAAATGTCTAATGTACAGTTAAAAACTACTTACACTGAAAATAATTGCATCTTTTCAGAATATAATAAAATGAAAACTTTTGGAATACATTTATGATCAAGAAGCCTTCATAAACCCCTCTGAATTTTCTGTATTTCTACAAGCGTACAGCTTGAAAATGTTTTTGTGTAAGCCCTAAAAGGCAAAGAAGATGATCCAAAAACTAGAACACTCCAAGTGTGGCGTTATCTTTGCCTTCAGAAATCGGAGTTCCCAGTTAGAAATAGGCATTAGTCAGTATGATTAAAAATACAGATTGTAGTTTTCCCAAACCTTTATTTGTTTATTTGTTTTTATTGTTGATTTTGATACAGGGTCACATACTGAGGGTGAGGAAACATAAGCGTGTTCAAATTCATTGTTTAAAGTTAGCCTTTTCATATTTTCATGACAATAAAGTAGATATCTATTTATTTTTTAAGATATTTAGCAAAATCAAGAATTCATTTCTTTTTAGTTTAAAGCTAGTGTCAACCAGAACTGTAATCCATTTAAATTTGTTTTATTACAACATATTACACAGTGATGCAAGAGTAAAGCAAAATATGTTCATTCTGTTCTTAACACTGGGATTGTAACAAACCGGTTAATAATTAGCTGGCCTGCAGTCTGTCAACTGTACTTTCAAAAAAGCATTGCCTTGATAACAGTAGTAAGTGGCACCACTTTAGTTTTCATCCTAGGATTTTTCCAAATGGTCGGCCTTCAGTCTTGTAGAGGAGAAATCTCACTGGCCAGTAGTGCAGAAAAACATGGAATGGCGAAAAATATCAGTGTCTTTGAAACTCTAACGTTTTAAAACTGTGGTTTGATTTGTTACCTGTAACCGGCCCGTGCCAAACAGGATATAAACCCAGAGTGCCTCCTGAAATTTAAAAGGCGAAGGTCTGCCAGTAGCCAAGGTTCAATATCCAATATGGCTGTCTGATTATCAAATGTAGTGAAAGCTTTGGGAACAGTTTATATCACAATAAATCAGTGGTGTACAGAGTACTGTACAATCTCTATGTAACATGTCCCTTTCATGTTTGAAACACAAAATAAAGAGAAAAGTTATCAGCTTGTATCTCTAATAGCAGTTTTAGCATCACCTCTGCTGGCCTCACCCACTGGTTTTCCAACTTGCCTTTTAAACATGCAAAACTCAGGTGTGACGTGATTCCCTGATCTAAATCCCAACTTCTATGGCAAATCAGATGAAGCAATATAATTAGTTAGGCCTTAGAAATATTTAAGGATTTATTATTGCAGAATATTATATATTTGAAGGTCAGATTAGAGTTTGTCAAGTGTCCAATCGGTCAGTGGACATGCCATTTGTGTGATAATGCCCTGTTTTAATTTATTAAAGGATCTGTAAAAGTTTGAACATCTCAACACATGATAGAAAAGTCAGTTAAGACGCAACAAAATTAGTCAGTGAACAATCAAAAAATGTATATTGACCATTAGAAAATGTAATCACTTTTCACAGTTGGATATATGGTAATATAGATGAAGATAACACCACGTTCTCAGCGGACATTTTGGCACGTCACAACTGGAAATCCATAAGGAAATGTGTAGTTTTATCAGTGGTGGTTTACTTGAGCATTAAAAAGCACGTAGCTATAATTAATGTCACTTTTTACAGAGAAGTCGAAATAAGGCAATAAAAAGGTCTAGTTCTGATCTCTACAGTCTATCCAGGGGATAGTGTTCTCACAAATGCCATCCTTTAAGATACTTAAGGCCTTTTGTGCAAAGGGTTCATGTTAGCCTCAATAATGGTGAGCAGAGCAGACCTACACGGAGAAAGCTACAGCCCCCTCTACAGTCAATACCTCTAATAAAAACGTATAAAAAGACTTAAATGCATTGTTGCAGAAACATAATCTGAACATGGTTGAAACAAGTAAACTGTTGTCTGAGTACATTTACTCAGGGTAAAATAAAATATCTGAATAAATGTTTAACAAAACTAGCAGCACCCTTTACAGTTTATATAAAATACATGTAACTGAAGTGGTTTTGAATTTATGCATAACTTTTTAACTTAGAGTATCTTGAAAATGTTAATTGGTAATGTCCTTTGTTTCCCTGGGGTAAAAACATAATGGCAAATTTCTAATTTCTTCAGGTCAGGAAATTGTTATAAGATAACAGCTACTCACCTGAGTCTGTGTCTAGGGGTGGAGTAATAATTAAAAAGTAAAAAAAATAAATAAAACTGGACCTGTTACTAACAAGGATTTATATGATCCAAACAGGAAGGAGGTTTTAAACGGAGAGAATTAAAGCATGATTGGCATCTTGAGGTCACAGTGTATTTTACGGCTTTCGAACACCTTTTTACCAGGCATGCCAATAATTGTTTGAAGGGCTGTTTCACTCTCCAATCAGAACAATGTTATTTATATTTATTTTTCTGATAATCAGAAGACATCACCATGTTCCAAAAGCAAATATTAGCATACGGCTACTTGTAAAACATTGAATATCATTTAATTTTGATCAGTCTAAACTTGCCACCTGTGTGAAGTATTTTCACTGCATCCTTTTGAAAGGCATTCATCAGTCTACTTTTAATGCGAAGACCTGGCAGGAAGATTATGCCGTTTTGTAGCTTTAGTCTTTTAAGTACAAGTGCAATTAAAAGAGGGTCAGATGAATTGCAAATGCATGTTTGCTGCATTTTTTGTTTTATGTAGTGAACTTTTGAAAAAAGGAAACTCGTACTACATGCAGTAGAGTGTTTCCTATGTAGTGAAACGTCACTCCTGCCCTACTGTTGGCTGTAAAAGATGTTAAACATGGCTTATTTTCTGCTCCCTATTCATTCTTTTTCTGTCTTTTGGTGTTTTTTGTACAATTGTAACGTAACAAAAAAAGTGTAAAAGCTGATGTAACTCAGGTTTAATAATGTATTGCATGGTCACTGTCTTATCTGTTTGTGAGCACACACATGTCCACAGAAATCATGTCCATGCTTGAAAGGACTACTGAAGGTAGCAGCATTTCTGTTTATGGAAATCAGCGCAGTTTTACATGGGTGATTGCATTTGCCAATTACATGCATGTTTGAGTTTTGGCTCATTTTCTGATGTTTAGATCCTGCAAACACGGTTCTGTATTCACTGCCGGTTTTACAGTGATATCAATAATTGGTGTGCGAGTTCAGTAAATGTGTTTTTTTTTGGGGTTTTTTTTGCCTTTTATCTAAAATTCTTAATTAGTAAATTAGTGTTTTCTGTGACCTCTGGATATAGCAGAGTTTATTCATTAGTGCCTTGATTATTGCTTACTTTCCATTCCTTACCCTGATGCTGGCCCTTTTTTCTTTTCTTTTCTATGTTGTTCTTTGGTATATTCCTTCTATGTTTAATTTCTCCAAACATTTGCTTTTGAAGCCAGCTTAATCTCACCCTGCCATCTCTGTCTACCTCTTCCGTGCCTCTTCATTATTGTTGATTGTATTCTAATCATGGTTTACTCTTTAGGTACTGGGACTAAAGTATGACTTATGGTTCTCCACGTAGAAGTAAACATGAAGAGAAAAACATTTCAGCATATCTCATCTGCCTCCAGCCTGCTTTCATCATCTCACCAAATTCTTTCTTATTTTTCCATTTCTCCATGTCTTTATCCCTCACTCTTTCTCTCTTTTGGGCTTATCCTGTGCAGCTGATACATCAGCAGTGTTCAGCTCAAGAGGGGCTGCTTGCTGTGTGATATGTGAGTCTGTTGTTGTTGGGTCCCTGCAACCTCAACAGGACTAACACTCAAATTCACAATCTATTGCAGCTATTACTTACATTGGATTCCTCAGCTATACCACTCTGACTTTGGTTTTGTTCTGCCTGTACCACTGGCTGCCCTTCTTCCTCCCGGAATCTCATAGCAGGGGGTTCTGAGGCAGCTTTACCCCCCATAGTTCCCATTTTCACTGGTAATGATCCCCCTCCTGTTTGCTTCCACATTACCCTGCCAACCCCTGGGTCGTCGGGAACATGCATAATTAGCTATTCTCTGTGTGCAGGAGCCCTGTCCCCGGCCCCCAGAATATAGCATTAATGCTAGACTTTAGGTTTCTCAACAGGAGCCTTTTTTCATCATCCTGGTTTGTCCTGTCACAGCATAGGTATATTTTAGAGTGAAATATGAGGGTGTGTGTTACTGCCTCTTGCAGCAGGAGCTTAGTAGGACATTCAACTTTCTGTCTCAGTTTTATTTTTTTATGTCTTTCCTGTGGAGTTTTAAAATGTCAGAAAGCATTTTCTGAAAAATTGTAAATGTTAGACACCCTAACAAGACAGAAAATTAAAAAAATAAAATAACTAGTCTTAAAACGGGCAAGAAGTTCTTAATTATAAAAGTAAAAAAAGACTAGCATTTGTCTACTTTGTGTGAGCGATTATTAAGCAGTTTGTGTTTCTGAGGATTCATTTTACTAAATGTTAATACATCCCTGTATAATACATTGCCCTGTTAATACATTGCCGTTGTACAATTAAAGGGGCTAATTGCATTAAATCATATTTTCAAATGTATTGATATTTATTGGTGATCTCAACCACCATCGGAAAAATCATTCAAGCAGCAAATGTAACAATCCCATCTATACTGTCTAATGATGATTTTTAAAAAACATCCTCAGAGTATATCATTGTCACAATAATGTCAATACGTATGGCGTTTTTACCCAGTATTGATAAAGGGAGACAGTAGCTGCACATCCTTAGTGTGACCATTCCTAGAGGCAACGCATCTATTCATTCATCTTTGCTTTTATGCGGTTGTCAATCTGCAAAGTCGGCATGTAACTAAATAAAACAATTTAAAAAAGAAAATCAGTTTTTCTGTTACATCCCAGCTCAGCTAAGCATAAAGATTAGAGGTTACAAAAAAAACCCAGTCGAATACAAAATGAAAGTAAGGTTAAAATGACCTAGATTGGCATTACTTTCTCATTAACATTTTTGAGAAAACATAATACATAAGCATCTTAAAATGAACAAATAAACTGTTTTAACATCTCCCGTTTAATATCCAATGTAGCATCACAGAGGTCATGTTTTTAGTTCATAAATGTCAGTTATTAATATAACACGTGTTCTGGTTATTTATTTATTTATTTATCTAATATTGTAACCCCATATACCTCAAAATTAATTGCTTGGAAGTGGGACACAAGCAGGCAAATCGACACAAAAAATTAAATCTTGTTTATCTAATCTTTTTTGATATAAAGTCAATAGAAAATTAATTGCAGTGTCCAGATTAACTTACTTTGTGTTTCACTGTGCATTGAGAAATTATCACCAGGCACTTGGGGATTCTTTAATTTTAATACTCCTCTAATTAAAATAATTTATAATCTCTTTAAATTGCTCTCCTGCCTTATTTCTGTGGCTTTCTTACACTGTTTAGATCCATAGCTACTAATTAATGATCACAGTTTAAATAAAATAGCTCAAGCAGTGACCAAAACTGCAAATATTGGTTTAAAATTAATATTTCAAGAATAAAAACTTCTAACAGACATATCATGGACAACAGTTGAGAACATTTTAAAAATGACGAAAGAAAAAAAAACAAAAACAGACAAAAATAACTTTAAAATAGCCTCCAAAAGAAAGTGTAAGAAAAGATTATATTTCTTGTGAGAAATCACAGTGCATTCCTGTACAGTGAAAATAAGACTGCACAAGTTTAACTTTTCAGTCTGGGAGGTTTCCAAGGAGGTAACATTTGCTCTCTAGCAAACCATGAAGGCCTGTAAAAGGTTTGCCAGAGAGAACATGGACAAAGGCCATTGGAGCATTGAACATGGAATAATGTACGCTGGACCGATGAGCTTAAAATTTAATTATTTGGACAGCAGAACCGAGGACATGTTTGCCATTAAACAAGGAGGGCATTCTAGGAAATGCAAACTGTTTACATGGACGTGGTTTGGGGATGCTTTTCCCCGGGCGCCGCACAATGGCAGCCCACTGCTCCCTGTAAGGGATGGGTTAAATGCAGAGGACAAATTTCGTTGTAATGTACATGTGCAATGACCAATAAAGATGATTATTATTATTGCTGCAGCAGGACCTGAGCAGCACACTACCATAGAATCAACCATGTTTTCTACAGTGTTTATCAGAGGGCGCTCTCTAATTCTAAGACTGAGATCACCGACATCTATATCTGAATATTTCCTTTCTTTGTTGTTAAGATGGCAAGATGACAGTTGAAGAATGCTTTCAGAACAGGCTTTACGTGGAGCTGCCGCTCAACTGAACTTTCTCTGCCAAACTTTATTTCAAGTTGTCAAACTCCCTCTCAAAATAAGTCACTTGAACAGTGAATAAATAATTTTAAAAAATCTGCTTTCTTCCCTTTTTCCTGAAGTGTGGTTGTCAAGTGCTCGATGTGTCTCAGAATACAGGTGACAGCTGGGCTTTAGACTAGCCTTCCACCTCTTCTCATTATCATTGTGATGACAGATAAATACAGATACTAGACACCAGCCATTTCTCCTCTTTCCTCATATCTTTTAATCTGTCTACCAAGCTCTGCCTCTGCCATGCTCTCCATCTCCCTTTTCTCCCTTTGTTTCTGTAATAATCAGATAGCTCAGACTGACATGTCTCACCAGGGATTATGGATCTTTTATTGTGCCAGATAAGCTATAGCTGAAGATCTTTAACCTCACATTTTGTCATTTTAGCAGTGTGTTTGGAATAAATGCTACTATTTTCTATGCTATATGTTAAATTACAGTGTGAATATTGCTAATCCGAGTCTAAAGATGTCTGGAATATGCATAAGAAAATAATGTAGGAACCCTGTCCATAGATGAGAGGTGTGGTTCACCCTGGACTGGCTCCATCCATGAGAACGACAGCTAAAGCGCACACAGCTAAGGGCAAATTCTAATCACCAATTAACCTAACATGCATGTTTTCGCATTGTTGATTAAAGTACCTGTAGAAAATTGGGAGAACATGAACTCAACCCAGGAAGGCTCCAGACAAGATGTGAACCCAGGACCTTCCTGCTGCTAGGCAACAGAGCTAACAACTGCACCAGCATGCAACTTAGACATTGAGATAATACATGTTCAGTAAAATGTAACAGCAAAGAAAATGAAACCATTGCTGTTTGTTTATCTGATCCATCCCACAACTCCAAGACGTTCTTAAAAAATCAAACGAGTTAATAAAAGATTATACTAGTAAAAGATTGTTAATGCTATGCAGATAACACAGTAATTAGAAAAAGATAATTATCTCGATTGTTGATGCTGTCTGTGTTGTTATACTCCTGTTTAATTAACTTACTACTAATGCTTGTAAACTCAACCTATAATTGGGGTCATAATTCCCTCACTGGTGTTTTGTGTCCAAAGCTGAAAGGTTTGGGAACCACTGCTCTAATATGTGGACCTAAAGCCATTGATGCATACAGGAAGGTATTATAATGATTTTGTGACACACCCCTGAAACAATATTGGTGTTACCTGTGTTTGAATGCTGGGGAGCAAAGTTTGAAGAGTTTTTACACAGCTTTCATTCAGCAAAACTCAAGTATATTTTCTGTTTTATTTTTATTCTTCAATTCATGTTTTTATTAGCATAATCTGTTGTTTTGATTTGGGTGTAATTTGTGGCTCATTTCTAATTTCTGATTTTAGTTAATCCTTTTTTCTTGACAAGTATTTTTTGTACCTCTGTATGAAATGTTAATGTAACAGTCTTCACAATGTAATGTTTGGTGTAAAATTAAACCATGATTTTCTAGAAATCTGGGCCATGATACTTAAAATTTTCGCATTCCTGCAGTAACAGTTTTACAGAAAATGTCATTTCAATTAAAAAGTGATGCAATTTATTTACAGAAATATCCATTTTACATTCAGTGCAATCATATAAACATATTTAAATTCAATTACATGAAATGTTAGCATTAAATCTTTCTGCTCCTTGAGTTAAATTAATAGGGACTGACATAAACGAGATGTTTGGGGCCTTTCGATCATCTAACACTCTGCACTTTTCACAGGGACGATGAACACGCTCTGATCATTCAGTACTGCCAGACACTGGGCGGGGAGGGCTCACCGTCCAGTCAGCCGCAGAGTCCTGCCCAGATACTGCAGGCTGTTGAGAGGGAGGAGAGAGGCGAGTTGGAGCGGGTCATTGCCCGTCTGGAGGAGGAACAGAGGTTAGCATTAAACACATCAAACACAGAAACCTTACATAAGTGCAATTAATCCAGTTTAAATTGATTGTCACAGCTGATTGTCCAGATTAATAGAAATAGAAGATTATTTTTTTTACTGTGCTAAAGTCAGTTTTATGGATGCTGATATAAAACATGAAAATACTTTAAATTGGTCTTCATTTTCTAACACTTTCTTAGTGTAATGTGTTCACTGTTACTGTGTAGAGCAAAGGAGAGTCCAGGTAGACACTTCTTATGACTGTTGGCCCTTACACACAATGTTTGATTTGTAAATGAAAAGGACCTGGTAAGAAGGATGACTGCAAGTCTATTGTTGTGGAGATGCTTTTTCCAGAGTCAGTGGCTCTACTGGAGTGATTTAACACTGATTATGCACATACACTGGCTCTGTGGGAGAGCTGTGAGAGCTTTACTGCCAGGCTCGTAAATGCCAACTTAAGTAAAGCACTGCAGCTTATGGTTCTGCACTGAGATGGAGAGAAGGGAGGGAGGTGAGAGCTTTGGTGTGGAGGGTCATTTGTTTACCCACATAAGTATGAATTAACTGAAGGAGCCGAAAGCAGAGGTAAACATTAATGAAGGATTTTGAGCAGCGCCCCATCTGTAAATGTTTAGGGCAAGGCTGCTGATTTTTTTAAAAACAATTTTTATTTAATTTATATACTTATTCGTTAATAACTCACAAGAATGACAGAAGATAATGTTTAGAGTGGCGATGAGAGCTATCCACAATCCTCCAGGTGTTTGTAATGTATTTATTCCTGTATTTTGTTTCTTATCCAACTATCTCAGGACACTGCAGAGGGAGTATGAACAGTTGAAGCAACAGCATGGCCAACGAGGGGCCACTGCTGCAACGTCCTGGGAGTCAGAGGGCCAGTCCACTCATCCCAACGAGGCTGATCTTCTAGCTGAAGCCAAGCTCCTGCGACAACACAAAGGCCGGCTGGAGGCACGCATGCACATCCTGGAGGAACACAACAAGCAGCTGGAGTCGCAGCTCCACCGCCTGCGACAGCTACTGCACCAGGTTACTGAATTCTTCTGAAGATAGGAGAATAGATATGTATGACATTTTTATTATGTATGTAAATATTCATGTCTGAGTCTGCATTTCCAGGAAAGGTTTAATAGGTAAACCTCTGTTAAACGTTGATTTTATTCGATTGAACATGTCACATGGCACGTTTTGAGTATTTCTTTAAATTTCTTATTATTGAATCTATTCTTTATTACAGTTTTTCTTCATTGCCTTCTAAGATTCATATGTAGACTCCTGCCTTCTAACTGCTGCTCAAGATGCTCCAATCAGGTTATCTGTTAATGCACGAACATATAGTTTGTTGTTTAGCAATACTAGTATTTTATTTGTGTCATTCCTCCCAAAAATGTTGCAGTATTCTGACAGCAGTTTATGCAATTCATGGCATTAATTTTTTTACTACGTCAGTCACTTAAACGAAGGTCATGGTCAAAGGTTTGGGCAGAGGCAGATTCAGTCGCAGTGAAGGAAGCTTAATGGCTCCTGAGGAGTGCACCATAGATTTTTGTTGCCACCAGTACAGAGCTTGCTCAACTTTGGCAACAGGTGGGTGTGAGTACATCTGTATGCATGGTGAGGTTATGACAACAGCCATATACTAAGAAGAGCAGCAGTCAAGCCACCCTTGTGCAAGAAAAACATCAACTACAGATCGAAATTCTGCTGCAAGTACAAGAATAGACTGCAGAGTGGTGTAAATTTATCGCCTCTGATCCGTTAACTGTCTGAAAAAGGATTTCTTCGGAGAAGAAAAGGAGAGATTTACAATAAGTCATCCCAACTGTGAAGCATCCCAACACAGTCCAAATGTGAGCTTTCTTCAAAATCCCCAATTTTGTCCAAAACTATCAAAGAGTGGAATGAAACATCTTCCTAAAGAATCTTCTCTTAACTTTCCAGGCACATTTTGGTGATAATCTGAGTTTTTTCCAGCATGATGGAAGCACCACTTAGGCAAAAGTGATAATGAGGGGTCTCAAATATAATACCTTTGAAATTTTGTGACTTTTAAGAAATTAGAAATCAGATCTTTGAGAATCTGTGGTCAATTTTAAAAAACAGGGATGTGATCATAATCCAGCAAAAATGATCAACTCCAAGTATTAATAAGACACCTTCTGTCAAACCTTAGCTCAGAAAGTGATTTCTAGCAGAACGGAGGAAACTATGTGGGGTATCAAAAAGAAAACTACCAAAAAAACACTCGTCTCTGGATAAATGTATTTGCTTTGTCAATAAACGCCTAGAACAAGTTTTTGCTCTTCATTGTGCACAAAAAACTGCAAAAGCCAAAAAAATCACAACACTAATACCAAATCTTTTGCTCATGGCACTGTTTCTGTTTTCACATCATAGTGTATCATGCTGATCGCAGGAACCGCTGTCATTGCTAATTGAA
>JAHUTJ010043264.1:0-13658 GCA_036250325.1 Characodon lateralis
TTTTTTCCTGCTGCCCCGAGTATGAAGTAATAAGTATTGAGCCTTTTTCCTAAACTTTATAAGAAGAAGAATTTGCCCTAATAACAAACTTTTTTATATTTTGCTTTTCAGTAATATCAATAAAAAGCATTTTTAAAAACTTTGTTCCTAACAGGCCTCATGTCGCATAATAATCTGAATGAATGGCGCTAATTTAAATGCGCTCAGAAAGGAGAAATGAACATGAAATGATGGAGCGGGCTGCAGCAGCAGGCTGCATCAGACAGCTAGCGCTGCGCCTGGGGAAGCGCAGAGCAGTTTGTCCGCCGGCTCCCATGGGGTTTCCTCCGTCTCATCTCCGCAGCGACAGAATGTATGTTTCTGCAGATTACAAGTTAATTGTTCATGGGGGACCAAGAGTAGCAAAATCACATCAGAGAAAGGCGTCAGGATTAAAGGCTGCTAAATGTAGAAGATTATACATTCAGACCCCCTTCCCTTCCTCAAATGCGTGTGTGGATTAAGAAAAAAAAAAAAAAACGTAAAGAAAGTCTGAATAAAAGTGAGTTGAGAAGGCCTTTTGTAATTTGCTTGGCCGACAGAAAACACAGGTTCCTTGGAGAAGTTAAGAAAGAGTGAAAGAGTTCGTTTTACGCTCCGTCTTTTTGTGTTAGGAATGAAGGCAGCCTGTCTGTCCCCTCCGCAGGCTGCCAGATGGGATGTAAATAGCTGGGAAGCCGCAATGGCCTTTTAACCGCGCAACACTGAGGAGGATGTTGTCAAGGGAAGCTGGCGGTTTGCGAGTTAATAGTCATGAGTTGGGGTAATTACTTAAGGTTTATTATGCTCGGGTTTCAAAGGAAATGGACTCTTCAATGGGCCGAGAAATACTCCTTAATTCTGGCTAATTAGGAGCGGCGTAAAACGGACACAACTGCTGCAGCTATCAGGGGTCCTTTGTGAGTAAACAAAATTATGCAATCATGCACGTGTAAATTACATGCAAAATACACATGCAAATCCTGTTTCCAAAGGAATAGGTGAAAATACCAGTTTACATTTAAATATTCAGATGTGAAAGGGTTTGCAAAAAGTAAAGGCCTACTTAAAATTAAAATGTAGTTTTTTAATCCCATTGAGATTCAGATCTAGCTTCTTCAGTAGACATAGCAATGATAGAAGGTTGAAGCTGAATAACATTCCAAAGACTGTGGAAATTATTTGCAAACTTAATTAATTTAAATATGTTCCTGTTTTTTCAGATTTTTGGGAGGATTTTTATTGCTTCTCCCTCTATTTTATGATAAACCAATTACTATCAGTCATAATAATAACAAAAAATATGTCAAGTTAAAAAGGAAAACAAAAAATGTAAAAAAAAAAAAATCAAAATTCTGCAATTCTTACAAATACAAACAGAACAATGAACCCTAAAACAAATCCCATATAAATATAAATAAAATAAATGGACAAAGTTCAAGGAGATGAAATCTGCTACGTCTCTTTGTTTGTAGGCTTGACAAACGACTGGTCCTCTATAGAGCACACACCTGTTACTGCGCGCTACTCAAGGTTTATCACTTGGAATAACACTGCTTTGTTCACCCTCTCTTTAAGCACACACACACACACACTTGGACACACAGACACACTTGGACATGGATGCTAACAAGGTAGCAAACGCTGTCAGAACCACTCTGTCTCCCTGCATCCAGGCTTCCTCTTTTTCAAAACCTCCAAATCCAAACTCTGAGAAGTTTGTTTTAATTGAGCCTTCCCCATGGCTGCCAGCTCAGTTACAGATATACGTTTTTACAGCAAGCATTTCTGTGAGAGATGTGCAAACATCTCTCGCTGCTGCTGCATTCAGGCTCAGGGATGGCAGGGGGTGGATGTGAAGTGGTCTGCTGGTTTGTTTGCTCACTCGGGCAGCAAGCCGGAGCAGGGCCAAGGCCTGAGGGCAGCAATTGAAAATAAATTTCAGTTGAATAAGGGGCAAGTGGACGCATCAGTCGAGCCGCTGTAAAACAAAAGCAGTTGAGGGGATAAGTTATTGGAGGGGCTGACAGCCTGAACGAGGCTGATTATAACCGCCTGGTCGTGCTCTGTGCATGTGCATGTGTTGAAGTGAAGCAGGTGCAAAGGCCAGTCCCTCCATGAGTCTACCTCTGTGTATCGCCCTGCCCTCAGGGAGGCCTCAGGGTCCTTCCCCTGTCCTCAGCTGATTCCATCGACTAATGTTTAACCCATACTGCCAAAACAGAAAGCATATTTCCATCATAAGAGCGCTCTGCCATCGCCATCAGCGACTGGACTCATTTGCATGTTAATTGTGCCGATAGAGAAGGGGTGTTGACACCTCCTTTTGTCCATGCAGTGTTGCGGGAAGTAAGAGGATGGGACTGCAGGAGGATGTCCATGTGTGTTGCTGTTTCAGGCTGTTTGTGTCATCTGTTAACATGGGACGTTGAAACAGAAATTAAAAAGTAGATCAAGCTGCTTTATTATTGGGGAGTTTATAAATCAGTGAGAACAAACTGAACATTTTAATCAGATAAAGCACATGTAAGGCACTCAAATACTTATTTTTTATTTTATATTTGCACTGAAATATATCGTTTTTTTTGCAAAGTGTACATCAGACATATTGTTTGTGGATGCATTATTTGGTTTCTGCAGTGACACATTGTCTTTACAACAGTAACTACCACAAGGAGCTGCATGAATAGCTAAATGCACCTGAGGTTTAAAATGCTCCTAGGAGTCCGTCAGGCTAGCAAAGCACTATAAATGCAGTCCAGTTACAGTTTGCCTGAAACTGCTGTAAAAAGTTAACATGCAAAACAAAACATGGATCTGAAACTAAACTCTAAACAGTAAGTCTTGTTGACGTTGTTAGCTTTATCTCCAGTAGTAAGTAAATGTATTTTTCATAATTGCACCTTGTATAGTTCCATTCATATCCCTAACCTCCACAGTGTTTGTTGGGTTAACTGTTCAGTTCATATTCAAGTTAATCACTGATTTACGTAAATGGAGGCTGTATTGGATGGATAAAAGTTCTTTCTAAACGTTAAAAAAAATAAAAATAAATTACTTGCATGTATGTCTTAATATATATATAAAAAAAAGCTTACAAATTAAAATGGGAACTTTGGTTCTGCAGTTCTTGAAGGTGCACAATACTGGATTTGACAGAGGTTCACTTAATTGGTTTGAATTAGGAATTTATCTGAAATACCATTTATAACTAAAGGTATTCCAGAGGGTACCATGTTAAGTTCAGTCCTTTTTCTAACTGTTAAAACTAAATTTAAAAAATATAGAAATCTGTTGCTCACCTTACTTCAGTGTTTGTAAGCCTAATATCAGAGTGCAGAGAACAGAGCGCCATATGATGCTGTTGAAAAAGTAAAAAAAAAACTCAAAGCAGTCCATTTTAAGCAAAACACGGTTAAAGACTTGAGGGAAATAGAAGTCATTGGAATAGAAACATGTTCTTGAGACAGTTTAGTTTAAGTTAGGTATTCTGTATTTTTATTTTTGCAAACTTTAAACATCTGGTCTTTATGACTTTCTGATCTTCTGAAAGAAGAGAAATGGACTGTAATATATATTGTCATATTCAATATATTTGTTACAGTTGAATCTTTTTATCTCCTGAACAGCACTCTTTGTTGCAACTGAATGGCTATAAGAAAATAATTGATTGTTCATATACAGTTATTGCTAAAGTTTGCAAATATTTTCTAATTTTGCTAGCTTATGGCAATTTGGAGAGGGGTGGTTGTTCTACTTTTTCAGGAAGCTTGTTTGAGATTTGATGTGTTAAAGGATAAATGGACTGGACTTATATACATAACAGTGTTCTGGTCACACCAATTATTCAAAGTACTTTTACACAAGAATGCTTAGTTTTGGTACCCTTACTTTACATATTAGGGTTTCCTTTCATTTTTTACTGGTGATAATTATAATCTTCGATGATGTATAAAAGATAATATATGGCAGAGCTGCATGACCAACTCCTGAGGACGCGGCACAACTCCCTGAGTTAACATAGATTGGAGGCACTTTTTGCGGTGTGCTTGGAGATGGAAGTTGGGCAGCAGAGTTGTTAACCTATATCCTGAGGTTGTGATGAATATGTGAGTTAAAACCGAATGTAGTTATAAGCATACTGAAGATTACCACCACCCATCTGCCGGTACAGCGACTAATTGCCATAGCGACTGAATAAACATCGCTGATCAAGGAGACAGACATTTTTTAAGTCCCCCTGCTGCTTGGACATCATAAGAGGTGCTCCCCATCTAAGTTTTGTTTGATTTTGAACCATTTGAAGAACAACTCTACTTCATGGTTACAAGATAAATGCTATTTGTTCCAATGTGTAATTTTTATAAATACAGATTTCTTATTTGTGCTTTTTTGCTACAACTATACATTTCAAATCATCAGACAAATGTACCCCAGGATTTGTCTTTGACTGGCAATGTCTTACTGTGGTGGGATTTTGACCCGCTATTCCCTAAACGGACTGAATTTATATGGCACTGTTCTAGTTATCCTATCCACTCAAAGAGCTTTACATTATAGTCACATTCACCCCATCCCACATTTATATATCAAGATTGGTAGGCAACTTGGGGTTAAGTGCCTTGCCCAGGCGGATGTTGACATTTGGCAGGAGGAAGCTAGAATTGAACTCTCAACGTTTGGATTGCAAGACAACTATTGTTCCCAATGAGCCAAAGTCACCACCTGTAGAATTAACTTAATTCAGCTAGAATGGAGGGTTTCAAGCATTAATGGCCTGTTAAGGTCATGCCACAGCATCTCAAAAAGTTTTAAGCATGTGCTTTAACTAAACCTTCATGGTTTTTGAACCATTCAGAGGCTTGCTGTTGCACTTTGGATTAATTTCCTACTGCGTAGCCCTAGTCCTAGTAAAGAATTCATGGTTTCATTAAGTTAATGCAAGTCCTCCAGGTCCTAAAGCAGCAGATTAGACCTAGACCATCACACGTTCACCACCATGTTTGACTTTTGATGTGATATTCTTAATAATAATATATAATTAATAGTAATATATTTTATAATATATTTGATCAAAAATCTTGGGGATCATCAAGGTGTTTGCCTGGGAAATCTGAGACAGGTTTTCATGTTCTTTTTGGTCAGCAGTGGTTTTCACCTATAAACTCTCCCTTGGATGGCATGTTCTGTTCAGTTTCTTTCTTTTTGTTAAATCTTGAATGTTGACCTCATTCTTGAGCCTTATGTGAACTCCTTGATGAGTCATAGATGCCCTCAAAGTATTTTTTGTAGGCTGTCCACGTCTGGAAAGGTTCACCACTGTTAAATGTTTTATCCAGTTGTAAATAATGTCTTTCACTGTGGTTTATTGAAGTCAAGAATTAGAAATGGCTTCGTAACTCTTTTCAGACTGTTGGATGTCAATGACTTTGTTTCTCATCTGTTCTTGAATTTTGTTAGCTCAGGGCACCATGTGTTGCTTTTGATATATTTTTGCCTACATTATGTTGTCAGGGAGGCTCTGTTTTCAGCACATTTTCACTGTACAGGTTTGGTAGTAATCAAATG
Organism: Characodon lateralis; assembly: GCA_036250325.1. Taxonomy (NCBI): domain Eukaryota; kingdom Metazoa; phylum Chordata; class Actinopteri; order Cyprinodontiformes; family Goodeidae; genus Characodon; species Characodon lateralis. The sequence continues at coordinate 5,587 of JAHUTJ010043264.1, forward strand.
TGGGGAAAACGTCACCTAAGCTGATCCAAAATGATCTGAAACAAAAAGCAAAAGAAATCTGTGAGGGGTAAATACTTTATTCACTGCACCATAGATGTGAAAATACAATAAATTACTTGTTACTGGTTAGCTTTTGAACTCTTGAGAATAAAATAATGAATGAATGAGTGAAGACAGAGCTTTAATGTCAGAATATAATGTTGGGAATATTCCTTTATGGACATCTTTTTTAACACTACAACACTACTTTAGGTTTTCCAGTAACTTTCCCTATTATACCCAGAAACATTTGTTGAAAATGACCATACTTCCTATCCAAACTGAGGCTTAGATGTTAAAAGTTAGTATTGGTTAGCCCAATGATCAATCCTAACAACTTTTGGACCACATTCAGACATTTTCTTGTAGACCGCTTTTTGCCTCTGACCTTTTATTATAATGACGTTCTTTTTAAACAAAGTGATTATAACATGTAGATAATGGACTTGACAAAACATACATGCTGTGTTTACATACACACTTTCAGTTGTTCATACACAGTCCTTTTTAACAGTCAGTTGTGTGTATTAAATACAGATTCAGTCAGAAAGAAAGCCCGTGCATTTGTGCATATGGGTGTGCAGTGTGTGTGTGTGTGTGTGTGTGTTAGCATTAATATCCTCCTACAGTGACTGACAGATGGCGTTCAGTGTTTGGCCGTAAATGTGCTCTCTGAGTGTTTGTCTGTGTGCCAGTCGCCTGTAGTTTGGAGACTCCCTGTGAGAGTCTAACTGTCCTGACAATGCTCAAAACCAACTGTCCTTGATTGTCAACCATGTACAGACAGCAGCGTAAGTGTGTGTGTGCATGAATGCGAGGGTGTTTGTAATGCGATGTGTAATATTGGTGGCCTCCTGGAAATAGGAGCAGAGCAGGCCAAGGGAGCAGCTGTTAATGGGAGAGATATATCTATCTAAATCTCTGGCTGCCACATGCTTTGAATCTGCCCAGAGGAACGAGTCTTGCAGCATGATGACAGGGAAAAAGCTGAGCAGAAGGATTTTTTTTTGACTGAAATATTGAAGATGGGACGAGGATTGTGTGTGTGTGCATGTCAGTGTGTGCCAGCTTCAGGCCTGGCACAGTGCTGGGTGACAGTCCCCTCTCCGCGGGGGGGCAGCCGGGCGACAAAGTGAAACATGATCGTGAGGAGAGTGAGCCACAACTGAAGCCAAGTACAGACAACACAAATAGAGAGATCAAACCACCTCTTTGTGCGCTCCAGTCAGAAATGGAATAAAAATGTGTTTGAAAATGTCTTTTATTGGAAGAAAGGGACAAAAACTTTTAAAATGAAGGAATGAAGGAAATGAAGGAAGTTTTTGGAGAATTTGAAAGCATTATGACTTTTTTTCTGTATTAAGAACTCATACTTCTTTAGCCTTTAAATATTTGAACAGACACTGCATTCAAACACCATCACCCTTTGATTTCCAATCTGCATACTTGCTAAAATATCACATCTCATCATGAGGAATCAGTTTTCTATTTCCTAAAGAATATAAACTTCTTCGGCCTCGTTTCTTTTCCCTGCCATCCTGAAACAACATTGCTGTCACTTAAATGTGAAGGCAAATTTACCTTGAACAGTGGAGCAGTGATCTCACAGGCTAAAATAAGTTACGTGTAAATAAACATATGCATGGGAATTGGGATGTTCTTGGGTTCCATGGAAATTATTTTCACCTCTAGAACACATAACCAGTTAAATTTCATAAATTGAAAAGTTGGGTTCTTATTGAATTCATCGATTTAACTGTAGTCAGTTTGAAAACTTATGTGATTTACAAAAAATACTCCTAAAAGCACAACTGAAAACACTGACAGATCAAACAAGAATAAGTGAGGGAAAACATTTGACTCGCAAATATACCCAGAAGTTTATTGAAGGAACACGGGTTGCACACTGCACCCCTTCGCCACCGCTGTGCCTAGGTACCTTGGTTATTGATGTGTTTTTACCAATAAAAATCTGAAGTGTGGTGTTGGTTTGTATTTTTCCTGAATCAACACTTTGTAGAATCACTTTTTACTGCAGTTCCAGCTTTACACAGAATTAAACTTTGCCCACTCTTCTTCTCCAAGCTCATTTGAACTGGATGGAGAGTATTTGTGAAAGACAGAGTATTGCCACAAAATCCTAATTAGACAGAGCTCTGAACTTTGACTGATCCATTCTAAGACAATACGTATTGATCTGTTGTATTGGCAGAGGGTGAAACTCCATCCTAGTCTCAAGTCTTTTGCTCTAGCAAGTTTTCTTCTAGGATTGCCCTGTATTTAGCTCCATCCATCTTCCCATCAGCTTTCTTGTCCCTGCTGATCCCTACAAAATGATGCTGCCTCCACCGTGTTTTACCATGGGGATGATGAGTTCAGGGAAAGTGTCTGTCACACACAACATTTTACATGCTGAGCCAAAAGTTCAGATTTTGTCTCATCTGAGAGCACCTTCTATCACCTGTTTGCTGTCTTTGAACTTGAACACCATTTCTCATGACTTTCTTACAAGAATTGCTCTCTTTTGCCCAGTGTTAAGGCCAGATTTATGGAGTGTGTGTGTCTAATTATTTTCATGTGGACAGATTCTTCCACTTGAGCTGCGAATCTTTGAAGCTCCTCCAGAGTTACCATGGGCTCCTTGCTTCTGTGGTCTATGCTCTGCTTGCCCCACCAGTTTAGGTGAATGGCCATGTTATGGCAGGCCTGCAGCTGTGTCACACTCTTTCCATTTTCGAAAGATGGATTGAACAGTGCTCCACGAGATGTTCCAAAATTAGGGTAACATTTTATAACTTAACCTTTCTGGTGGATTTCTTGGTCTTCAAGATGCCGTGTGTTCACTGTTTTCTAACGGACCTTTTGAGGTCTTCATAGAAGCACTGGATTTCAAATGAAATTATTTTACACAAAGGTTAACTCTGTATACTTCGAAAGGCAGTTGGTTGAACAGGATTTAATTTAGGAGTATCCAATGTATGAGTGCAAGATACAAATGCCATACTTTCACATTTTAAATTTTAAAAACATGCAATTCTTCCAAAATACATCTATGTTTGTGGTTGTAATGCAACTAAATGTGAAGAAATATATGAATACTTTTTTAAGGTACTCTACAAGGTTTGAGTTCGAAATAACTGCAAGAAAATTGCCTTATGCAAAGTAACAAGCAACAATTTGTTGCCATCTCACAATCTTTGATCCTTTATTAAGCTGTGAACAGTTGTTATACATTCTGAAGTGAGACCGAGCAGGAAGATACCTTTGTTTCAGCTTTTCTTTATCTTTCAGCTGAACTCAAAGAAGACATGCTCCACATCCCTCAGGGAATTGATCTAACATCTCTGTTGGCAGCGTCATAAAGACAGACATAACAACCTCCAACTGGAGGTACGTGGCTTGGCATCAGCCCACATTTAGCCCCCGATGGTCCATCTAACCTTCCTGTCATCTGTCAGCTGGCAGAAGAAGAAACAGTCTTTACACCTCTCCTCTCACTCGCTCTCTGACCAGGTGTTCTGAAAATCTAAAGAGAACTATCTCTGAAGATGTCAAACCTTTTCATGATGTTACCTCAGGCCTGTCTCTGTGATGTGACAGCTCTGTTAAGCCAGACGCTAGCTCGCTACCTAACCCTCCCTATTAACTGGTGCTGATGTTAAAGCAGACATTATTTCCCTCCCTTTGGCCTGGATTCAGCTGGCGCATTTGGACCTCAGCGATGGTGCTGCCAGGCTGACTCCGTCACAGTTGGTGGTTTTGATCAATATCAACATTATCAACACCCAGACAGCTTGTTGGAGAACAAACAAACAAGTAAATGATGCATCAGTACCATATGATGATCTGGATGAGGAAAGTATTGGTTAGGAGAGTAAAGACAGACACAAACACAGGAGCAAAGACTTATCTGTAGAGTTCCAGTCAGAACTTTACAGATGTTCATCATCCACATGAACAAATGAATTTCAGGCCTTTTATAATTTATTTCAATTGTTTGTTTTTTTCACAGTGGGATGATAATATAATACAGGACTTCAATGTTTTTAAAAACAAGAATCACGTGCACATATTTGAACTCAGTGTGGGGTTTCTCTAGTCCACAAAGGGGCAAAAGTATCCATACAGGCCAAAAATATATATGCACCCCTATCTGTATTTAGTTAAGTAGCACTGACAAATTAACAAAAAAACACATGCTCTCTGTAGACCAAAAATGCCTGAGCCTATGTCAAGCTGGGTATTTCACCAGTATTCTTATTAGAGTTCATTTAAATTGCTTGGTTTCAGGAAAACAGCTTAGTGTCAGCCTTTTTTATCAATTCCAAAGCCAGTTGTGATGTCTGCTTTGACTCATGGTCCTGTTGAAATGACCAACTGTGTTCTAGTTTTAACCCTTTGATGTCATGTTCAAGTTCAAATGCAGAACGAGCTCATTGCGAAAATTTAAGTTCTTTAACAAAGAACATAAGGAAGACTAAATAAAACAGAACAGGGCTAGACACACAGGTGGAGAATCAGTCAGAGCAGCAGAGAAATGGACCAGGAGGCAGCACAACGGAGCATAGAATACAGGAGCAGCAGCACAGAGGCAACGGGCATGGAGCAGGTAGTCAGCAGCCGTGGAAAGGGTTGGCATGATAAACAGTAGGATCCAGTGGCGAGCAATGAGAACCAAAGAGTTCGAATACAGAGGCAGAGTAGAGAAATGACCAATGAACTAGAAAGGCTAATCAGATGAAATGTGGAGCAGCTGGTGGCAGGGAGAAAAGAGAGCAACTGAAGGAGGGAAGCTAATGAACCTAGATGAGCAGGAATACTGGAAGCAATCTAACAGAACTCTAAATGTACAGGAAAACAAGAAATAAGTTCACAACAGGATATACTAAAATAACAGCAACTAACGAACATAAACAGGGACCTGCAGGGAAACAACCAAGTAGGAAACTCAACCTTCAAACACAAGTAAGTCATTCTTCTCCTTCGCTGTTCCAACCATTTGGCTTAATGCATCAGTACCACTAGCAGCAAATCAGATCCTAACCATCAAGCCACTACACCCATGCTTCACTGCCAAGATAGTGTCATTAGGTTTGAAATCCTTACTTTGATTCCTAAACAGATTTGTATTGTCAGTGAAGCCATTTTCCCCCCTCATCTGATTATACAATTTCTTTCATTATGTTCACCTATCAAGATGTAACAGACTCTCAAGGCCGAAGGTCAGTATACTTACCCAAAGAGTGAAACTACTTAAGAGATCAGTGGGACAAACTCATCTCAGCATGATGCTGTGAAGATGGTCCTTCTGCACCAGCTTTGTCTGGAGGCTCTAAGGAACGAGTGCATCAGCAGGAGGGGAAAAAAAAACCACACACACAAGGAAGGTACAGCTCTAATTACAGACAGGCTTTATCAAGGGTGTGAAACCAGAAGTGACAGGACCAGTGGACAGCCTTTAAAAACACACACACACACGCACACACATGCACACACACACACAACGGCTGTATGGGCCAGAGCCATCATATGGACAAATCACAACTGTTCTGGCTCAGTAATGTCTGGCAGATGTTAACGCTTTGGACTTAATGACTCCCCTGAGAGCTCACCCAATCAGACAGAACACAGTGATACGCCGGGGGAAGTGTGTCCACTGTGTCTATGTGTGTGCAGCAGAGAGTGTGTTGTGGTAAAAAGGAGGATCTGAAAATTGACGCACATCATTAAACATTGCTTAACATCTTTAATGTTTGATTCTTACACGTCTTCGCTTAATAAAGTTCAAGTAGGCAGTTCAAATTGTTTGTGTGTCTAACTATTCTGCTGTTTGAGTCAATGTATGTTTCAAAGAACAGGTGTGGCAAAAACAATGGGTAAATACTATGTTTTATCATCTATTGTATCCATAACATTCTACTGTATCATGATAACAAAATAATTATGTTGTCAGAAATTGTTTCATGTTCCTTCTGACAGATATGTTATGCCATTCATATTTTTTCCAATATTACGTTTTTAATATGTTTTTGCAGCATATAGTCACAGTGAATGCGATTATTTTTAGCCAGGGGTTAGTATTGCTTATCCTTGAGTTTAAGGTTTATGCTTAGTTATGTCAACACTCATTAACAAACCAAACTGCAAGAAGATAACATTCAAATAACATTCAAAAACAGCAATTTTGCACACTGCAACAATCTGTTAAATATTGCTTAGTATCTTTTCTACACGACATGTAAGCAGATGCTGTGGGAATAGGCCCTGTGTTTATGTGGTTTCTAACTACTGAAAGCAGAAATCAGAGCACCTTTCACAGCCCCATTGCTACTGGGTGCAAAACACAGACTTGCTGGTTCCTAATTGTGCGTTCAGTTTGAACTAAAAAGTTAACATTTCCAAAACCTAAATGGGGAAAATCAAATAGAGTCTGAAAGTTAGAGGTTAAAGAGACTTCCTAAGCCTGTTATCCAATATGGCTCCCATATTCATAAACTTTTGTCAAATGTGCAGGGACACACCCTGCATTTGCACTTTGCATGGTCTGTGTCACATTAAACTAAAGAAACATATAATACAGCATAACCTCTATTTGTGAACAAACTCCTTCATTGTCATAAAAAGTCTACATTGCTTTAGACTTATTTTGCTGATAATTGTTAGCTTGATCAATGACCACAACAATTTTCTTCTTGGAGGCTCCCAGTTGGATGTGACGTCATTCTCTGTGATTTGATTTTCAGGACATATTAAAGGTATATTTATCTATGCAAAGATTGTTTCTGCTTACTGTATAAAACTAACTAATCACCAAAGTAAGAGGCTTAGCTGAAATGTAATAAACATGATATTAAGGTGACTAAAGTCTAAGTAAGTCAAATCAAAGCCATTATTAATGTTAACTCGCCCACATCTGAATGCCAATGTTTGTCAGATGATTTCTATTACGTTTCTGTTGTATGAACTCCTTTGAAGGGATTATGTTTTACGTATACTACTCTGGATCTATATTTCATTGCTGACACTTAATTTAAACATGAAGTGTTACACATCCTTTGTTTTTTATTCCTTTCCAAATATCCAGCATTGCTTTATATTGCAACATATTTTACAAAGGGCAAATGCAAAGGGTAGGTGCAGGAGTGCAAGGAGGTCTGTCTAGGCATCATTACTGAGTTAGATAAGCACTCCACCAATCTGGTCTCTATCGAAGATTGCCAAGATGAATGAATTGTTGAAAGAAAGCAAAAAGAAGGATCTTTGCCACAAACCATGTTGGAGACACAGCAAGCATGTGGAAGAAGGTGCTCTGGTCAGATTAAACCAAATTTTGGTTACTAAACTTTGTAAGTGAAAAACCTTTATTTAGGTAACTAAAATAAAAGTCTTTGACAATGGAAACACTTTGTGAGTTGGAAAACTAAAACCCTAAACCCACAGTGTTCCATTATGAAACATGGTGGTAGCAGCATCATGCTGTGGTAGTGGATTCTTTAGGTAGAACAGAGAAGCTGGTCAACGCTTAGATGGAGCTAAATTAAGGGGAATCCAGGTATAAAATCTGTTAGAGGCTGCAAAAAACTTAAGATGGATGCCGACGTCCACCTTCCATCATGTAGAATGCTCAAGATCTAAATGCAATTGAAAACCTGTTGTTATTCTTAAAAAAAATATGTTGACAGATGCTCTCCATCCAGTCTGACTGAGCTTGTATTGTTTGAAAAAAAGAAATGGGGAAAAGTACACACATGGACAAAATTGTTGGTACCCCTCAGCTCATGGAAGAAAAACCCACAATGGTCACAGAAATAACTTGAATCTGACAAAGGTAATAATGAATAAAATTTTATGACAATGAACAAATGAAAGTCAGACATTGCTTTTCAAACATGCTTCAACAGAATTCTTTAAAAAAATAAACTCATGAAACAGGCCTGGACAAAAATGATGGTACCTTAACTTAATATTTTGTTGCACAGCCTTTTCACTGCAATCAAACGATTCCTATAACTGTCAATGAGACTTCTGCACCT
>JAHUTJ010043265.1:0-13653 GCA_036250325.1 Characodon lateralis
GCTCAGAGTTTATCTGTTCTTTCTTTCTAGGTGAAACGACTAAAGGAGCTACATCCATTAACATTTACTTTTCCTTCCCATAGAAAGGACTCCTGGATCAGTGCTTCTTTGTTCTCTTTGTGTCTCTTTTGTTAAGAGCCTTGAAACAACATGTGTTGTGAATTGGTGCTATATAAATAAACTGAATTGAATTGAAGAAAAATAAACATCTGAAATACATCAGTCTGTGTGTAATGAATGAATATACAAGTTTCACTTTTTGACTGGAATTAATGAAAATAATACATTTTTACATGAGATTCTAATTTTATGACCAGCACCTGTATATATAATATATATATAATCTTTATCCCATCTCCAGCAGTCAATGGGCGCGAGGCTGGGTTTACCCTGGGGTCACGTTTGAACGCATGGTACACACAGCCATGCCCACACACACAAACAGCCAAGGACTATTTATCAGTGTCAACCCACCTAACAGACATGTTTTGGATAATCTGAAGAGACCAGTGTACCCTGAGAAAACCCATATATGAAAGGGGAAGGCATGCAGACTCCACATAGAAAGGATCTGGCCAGGATTCAAACCTGGAACCATCTTGCTTCTACAAAGATAAAACTGCTTACATCTATATTTCACTTTTCAATCAAATAATTTTAGTTGCTAATCTGTGTCAAAGACTTGAAATCACACATGCTAACTTCTCCAAAGATGTTATTTTTTGATAATCAACTATATTATGGTATTAGCTACATCAATGTTAAATTATTTTAAATCAATTCAGCAAAAACTAATTAGTTTGCTAATCAGGGCGTCTATATATTTTCATGTAAATATCAAATCATTTTCTAGACTCAACTATCTAGTTATCAGTCCTTTAAAATTATTTTTTATATATAAAACACAATGTTCACTATGAATTTAGGGCAGATATTTCTATAGTGGACAGGGTTTCAATATGGAAGATGTAGGAAGAAAAGGAGGACATAAGGAAGGCAGGGAGGTAGGAAACAAGAGGAAAGAAATTAAAATAAATCAGGAATGGCATGAGGAAGGAGGTACTGTTGTCCTTCCTTAGTTGTTCTTTTCCCTCCTAGTTTCCCTAAAGGACAGCAATGAGAACACAAGGAAGAAAGGAGGGACATTAGTAAGAAGGAATGAAATACAAAAAGAAAGATAGCATTTAGACAAAGGGATATGGGATAGTCTTATTTCCTATCCCATACTTATCCACACTAAGAAAACAAATTCTATACATTTCCAGACTGCATAGGAACCCTGGTTAAGACACATTGTGTTAAACGAGCTTTACCAAGTATTCCACGGAGACCTTTAAGTTCTGTTGTACACAATAAAAATCAAAACCATGTATGACATCGAGACAGGTTTAATATAACAATTTACAATCTGAAGACAATGAAAGCATCAGAAATATCTGCAAGGACGAGCTTTGATGTATCCATGGTGGTCCGGACAGCCTTCTAGAGGTCCTCTCAGCCTCCTCCAACCTGGGTATGACTTAGAGCACATTGTCCAAGATGACAGCTGCTTAATTCAGGTGTTGAATCCAGTAATACATGGTGATGGAAACTAAGCAACACATCAGCCTTATATAACACAGGGAGGCGTGCTATTCTTCCTCTTTGTTCTCATAGTTGTGTTTGATGTGTTTCCATAGTTTCTGTAAAAAGGTAAAAGGTAATATTAGACACTTCATGATAACAGACGAGACTAAACTTGCAGTCATTTACAGAGTCGGCTAGCCAAGCTAAGCTAACGCTAGCTCCGCCTCGCCCTCTGCTGACAAGGTCAGCGCCGATAAAAACAACCAGGGACGGACTTACCCCGCGGTTTACCTGCTCAAAAATCGCGTCACCGCCTTGGTCAAATACCCGCTCAAAAAAGACAGCTCCAACCATGATGGTCAAAGCGAAGGTGGACGTCCTCCTGAAGAGGAGACTGTAGACGGTCTTAGCCAGCGCCATGTTGTCGGTGTAATGCGCACTGCGCAGAAACGGAAGTGGACGCACAGCTAACTTCCTTCGCTTTAGAAACAGCAGATTTCTACAAGCTACGAACGTGTTGAGGACCGAAGAAAAGCTGTTCTTTGTGTTTTGAAGTGTTGGTGGATTCTGAAGCAACCGCTTTTTGTTGTACATTGCAAGGACATCTAACGTTTAACGGTAGGTTGGAAAGCATATTTGTAAACTGACCGAAATTTTGTTTTGCACAAACTTTATTTCTTTTGCTTTTATGTGGAATGAATATAGTCTGCTAAGAAGAGCGATTAGTAATTAGTAGCAAAATAAAAAACAAACAAAAAACAAAACAAAAAAAATCACAAAAACCTTATTTGAGCCGGCATCATTTCCTTAGTTAAATGAGAGTAAGTGTTAACCAGGACAGTCTGGGGGGCTGATATCATGTCGTTTTGATTGAATTAGAAGAGTAGCGAGGTTGCTTTGAAAGGAATTCCACCTTCGATGATTCTGGTTACATCCAAGGAAACGTAAAGGGTTAATGGCCTGCACTTGTATAGCGCTTTAAACTACAGTCATCCTACACTACACCCATTCACACACTGACAGTGGTGAGCTACAATGTAGCCACAGCTGCCCTGGTGCAGTCTGACAGAAGTGATGCTGCCATACAGTTGGCGCCACTGAGCCCTCTGACCACCATCAGCAGGCAAGGTGGATACAGTGTCTTGCCCAAGGACACAACGACTGAGATAGAGAGGGCAGGGGTTCGCACCAGCAACCCACCGGTTACAGGACAAACCTCTACTGAGGGAAGTCAGCTTCTGTGAAGAAAGCTCCTTCTAGTGCCAGGACCGTCTACTAAATGGGTTTTCAGTTAAGGGATCGGGTTGCCACCGTTGCAGAGCTTGCCCAAGAGTGGCATCATGCTGGTGTTAGCGTTTTTGCTTGCCCAGTGAGGGTTCCTTTAGATGCTGATCTGGCAACAAAGAAACCACCCCTAACAAAGACAAACGTTAAGGACGGACTAGAGCTCTGCTGAAAGTACGATGATTGGACTGCAGTGGACTGGGACATCTGGGAAAAAGACTGTCCAGGGAAGAAAAAGTGAACACTACAAAGAGTCCTGTTTCATGTTGGCAGTAAAGCTTCCTGAGAATACTCGTGTTTGCTTTGCTCGACAAGGGAGCAGGCTTATTTGTAGTTAATCTAAAAACACTGTCATGAATACAAAATGAGTTTAAAATATCACTGAAGAACAACTTTGCCCAACAATCTAAGTCTGGTGATGGGAACCATGACACAAGGCAAAAGTGATAACTAAGTGTTTCAAAATACTGGTTCCATAACTACATCTTGGGTCTATAACCACAAAAATCCCTGAATCTTATTCCCATCAAGAACACGAGATTAATCCTTAAAATCAAGTATTAATGGGCCATCATCAGTCAGGATTTGACCTTGAAGCTGATATCCAGTGTGCCCAGATGAATGGGGGAATCCTTGGAAAAAGAAAAGTTGACACTATAAATATTAATCTTTTGCATACATTTGATTTATATTTCAATGAAAACCTTTGACACTAAAGAAATATTTATTATTGGACCTTCGGGCACATAGAACAAAAAGAGCCACAGTTGCTTCTCAGTCGGACTGAAAAGTTAACCAGCATCACAGCTTTGATTTTTCATCTATAAATTACTGTTTTTTTCTATCGTATCGCCGTCCTTTCTCTCTTCTCATTACTTATGTTGCCTTCCATTCCTTTCCTCCATGTTTTTTATTTATAGTTGTCATATAATTAGGATTTCAAATGAAGGAAGAGACAGGACGAAATAAACAGGCAGAGGTCTAATAAATATATAACAGCTCCACCCATATCCATCCAGTGTTTTATATCAATAGAATGTCTTAGTTTCTGCTAATTAGTGAATTTAATTTTGCAACATCTTTTACATTTATTGTTGTGACTAAAAAAAGTTTCTCATTTTAATCTTGTCTTCATTCACCATAATCTGCCAATTTGTATTTTCGCTCTAGTAATCTTTTCTCTGTTTACTCTCTTTCACGTCTTGACAGCTCGCCTATGTGAGCACCATGGGGAAGAGGTACTACTGTGACTACTGCGACAGGTCCTTTCAGGACAACATGCACAACAGGAAGAAACATCTGAATGGTGTTCAGCATCACAGAGCGAAGAAGACCTGGTTTGACCAATTCAGAGGTGAGACAGGGAGGAGTTCCTGACATTTGATTGTCTGATTGGCCTTTTCTTTTATTTGTCTTTTGTTTAAAGAGGAGATCTACAGTTTTCAGGGGGGACATGCAAGCCTTTATCAAGTCGTACAATTTTATTGTGTTTTGTTCAAGTGTATTTCTCTTCTCTGCTTTGATGCAAGTATGAGTTACAACTCCTGTAACTGACAGTTCTTCTGCAGCTAATTTATTTGTGTGTGTGTGTAAATATACAGCTGTATCACCGGCATACATCTCACAATAACACGAGGCAGACAAATTCAAGGAAATGCATTATGATGCAAACTAAAAGGCGGGGGACCCAACGTAGACCCTGTGGTACAACTTCAATACTAACAATCATTTCATTCTAAACACACTTGTCTGGCATTTGTTAAAAGTGAACCACGTTGTGTGAGGTTTGTAATAGTAAGTAATTTATTTAGTGATGTACCAGTCAATCAGCCATGGATTGAAATCGTCCATTTATCCCTAATTGGGGAATGTTTGATCAGCAGAACAATATCTGAAAAACAGACCCTCATCCTCCTTTTATTGAATGCATCAAAAGAGAAAACACACTTTGTTTTTCTGTCCGTAAACCTACCCACAAACAACTTATTTGATGCACCTTGGTTTGAGCTGAGTAAAAATCGGCTCAAACTTAGGCTATACTTTTATGCATCTTTTATGCATCTTCTTTTTATGCTTCCTTCAAATCGGCTTTTTCAATCTTGAGCACATTTTTACTTTTACAGTCAGAGCTCGACAAGCAGAACTGGCAGATCAGACCGTAAAAACATAAAATGATGCACTTTCAAAGATGACAAGCAAGGCTTTTAATCAGCAACCCTAACATGCAGCGTAAAACCTAACAAGCAATTGTAAAAAGACAGAATCGTTTCTTCTAATTTTCACAGATTCTGCAGCAATTCTCCATGACGAGCAAATAAAGAAACCCTGCAGGAAGTTTCTCCAAAAAGGTTAAAAACAGGAACATTTATTTATCAGCCATGTTATCAGATTTCATTTTGTTTGTCACAGTTTGGTGTTTTTTTTTTTCTTTAGGAATTTGTGATTTTAGCCCAAACTGCAGGTTTTCGCACATGTCTGAAGAGGAGCTGTTCAACTTAAAGAGACATTTGGAAGGTAAGTAGTGAGCACAAGGTGGTGCTGTTTACCATGTGATTTTATGTGTAGAAATTAATCTTGGGAGTGATTCCTTTTTTCATCATAATACCTGGTTGGCTCTTACAAATGCTCACAAGAGTGCAGGTATTATATTATAGATTTAAGATATTTTTATTTTTTTATTGGATTGTTACCAGCAAAACTCAAAACATTCAACATGTTCAAAGAAATTAATGGACCGCAAATGTACAGTGTGTTTTAGGTTACATGAAGATTGCGTATAGATAACCATTTACCTGCTGCATCTTAATGAATGCAATGTTTTCTTTTAAGAGCAAAGACAACACAAAGAGGACTCTGAGCACAGAATGATCTCTGGGCGAAGCATAGAGGAGTGGCTCTCGAAAAGGGAAAAGAAGAAAGCAGCTCTTGGTAGCAAAGGGTATGCACAATCCTTTTTCATTTTAACACATGGGCGTACATGGTTAGCATTCCTAATAATCGCTCCTGTTCATTTAGAGTTCAACCGTTCAATTATTTATCTCTACAGAGATTTAAAAACCAAGGAGGACAATGAGGAGGACGAAGCAGAAAGAGATATTCCTCAACAGCTCTTCTCCATTCCTGACCTCCCACCCTCACTGTTACCTCCTCCCCCAGGTGGATGGAGAGTCAGCACAAGCACCGAGTGGGGCTGAGGGATTTTTGTTCCATTGTTCAAATCCCGTTAACTTGATATGTGACATCAACAAAGGGACTCTGGTTCAAAGAGATGGTTTTACATTTTTGGTTAAGGATGTGCTCATTTTTCAGCTGCTATAAAAACATGCTATTAATTATTATTTAGGAGGAGAAATAAAATTGATCATTTTCTATACCAATAGATTTTTTTTTATTTTATTTTGTGCATTAAAGCCCAAGTCTGTATTTTTGAAACACTTTATTTGGACATGATGTCTAACAGTAAGGCTTAGCTGATTTTTAAATTAAAGTTCTGGCTTTAGCAAGGAACACTATTAAACTGAGAGTTTATGTCTGAAGTACGTCAGCCATATTGTGCCCTTCAAGTCTGCTTCCTCTCAGGATTTTTGTTAAATGTCATTCCATCCAAAGTTTTAAATACATCTGGATTTTGTGTTATAGGTCTTTAATTTAAACGTAGCACAAAAAGTAAAGACATTTTTGTTTGGTCAATTATTATTAGTATTATCATTATTGTTATTATCTAAATGGTGCCAGATTTGTCAGGAAAATGCATTTGTGGGTTTAGCCACAGGGTTGAGTATGTAGGTTGCAAGCATACAAAACTCTCCAAATCCTCTTGGCCTACTTAACAATTTATTCCTTTAAAGCTTGGCAAACACCTTGCCTTTTCAGAAATCATTCCGGACTTGAACATCTCACACTGTGCGAGCGTTATTGACAGTAACTTCTGTCACACTGAGATGAAAGATGCCCGACTGCACAACTTGTTGCTGCAGCTCCATCACGTCCGACAGATCCACAAGACATCTCAGTCTATCAATGAGTGGATAACAGTTTGTGGAAGTTGATATGGTTAGAATTAGAGTTGGGAGAAGAGGAGGAGGGATAGGAGGACAACAGTCAGATAATGGTCACAACAGCAGTCTTGTTGCACTATTTCTTCACAGAAAATATCAGTGTCTCTGATATTTGTTGTAGGTCATATTTGGTGTAACTAACTGCATGGAAGTACTGAACCACACCAGCCTGGCCCCTCCTTAATCTCATCAGCAGTGTGCTGACACTATGCTGTAGGGTGGCATCCCATCAACCAATGTGGTTGTGCTGGTCACACTGGCACGAACAACATGCCCAAGCTGATCCCACTAGTGTTCAGTGTGATTGCAGGGAGCCTACTCCGTTTTTTTTGCTCCAAATTCTGGAAGTAGTCCCCAGTCAGTTGGGGCAAGCTTTGGAGTTTTGGAGGGCTTAACCTGGTCCCAATGAGTGGAAATGTGGAATTACCATTGGTTGCAGAATCAGCTTGATCCCTCTTTGCACTGAGATTCTCTCCAATGATGACAACCTGTTTTCCAGTGAGGATCATACTGTCCCACACCATCACACTGCCTCCACCAAAAACTCACCAGATCTCACACATTTTGCTAAACGGCATAAAGATCTTGGTACTTTTGACTATATATGTTACAAGTTACTGATTTAATTTCTCCCTTTATGTTGGTTGGAGGAAATATACAGATTTCTGAGTCCAGATATGTATATATACTAAATAAAACAGACAATCTTTTCTTCTCACTGCTTGAAATTAAATCAGACCAAACTTTTTTATGTTTCAGTACATTTAGATTAAAAACTAAGCCTGCTTATGGTTTGACAGTGATAATTAAAAGTGTCTTTTTATGCAATGTAGATAAATATCTGCTTTCAGCTGTTGGTCTTAATATGTATGCTGCATAGGTTTAGTTTTTTTCAGCATTGTGAATTTTGAGGCGTTAGTGTTTATTACCTTTACAGATTTATAGGTTTGTTCAAATGAGTATACAGTCTTATTTTAGTGTGAGTATGTACTGTTATTTTGCTAACCCAGGTAGGATAATGTGGACATTTACCCCCAAATTATATCAATATCCATCATGCACATGTGGCCCCAACATGGAAAATTCATTAATGAAGCTTTAAAAAAACAAACACGTTCACAAAATAGTCCCTAAATAGTGTTCTTTACCATTTTTGTTGTTCATTACCTGAATAAAGATACTCTTTAGGTTAGTGAGCAACCTTATTTTTAATATCGATTGGGCAATCTAAAGTAATTGCTTTTTCAGTCTCTGGCATGACTAAATGCTTAATTTAGTTATTATACAAGTGAAAAGATTTCCCAGGGTGTTGTATGCTACTAGAATATATTTAATTGTCTAACTTCAGATTAAAAGAAAATGTTTGGGCAACAACCCGGCAGACACCTGAGGAATCCAATAAAATACAACTGTCAGTTGACATCTGCTTTGCTAATTAGATTAATCCCTCAAAAATTAGAAGGAAAGTTGAGCTATTGAGAAGACTAATAAGAAAACGTTCTAAGATCAAAAAATTACATTGGCTGATTTATAATAGGAACAAACTTACGCAGAATTGGATCATAAAAGATACATTTTTTATTCATGTTAGCTAATGCTATTGATTTTTTTTGAGGTTATAAAGGTACCATCAAAAGCAACTCTGGCTTCCTCCCACAGTTCAGAAGCATTAATGCTAGGCAGACAGATGACCTCAGGAGAGAGGGAGAACATTCATGGTTTATCATTTTGGGACATACTGGTGCAGAAAGTACAAAAGACTGACAAACTATCTGTCACTCGTGTACTTTAACTCTCCTCAGTGGCTGTTGAGACAAGTTTTGCAAACTTCTGGTGTATTTCTGGCTGTATAACCAGCCCCTTTGTTAGCTAAATTTGTAGTTCATTTGAATTGGTTGGTTTTCTGGCACAGCTGCAGCTTAAAAGCACAGACTCCGCAAGCCTTGGGATGACCAGTCCAGGAGCTTAAAGTTATCCAGCCTTAAACATGTTTCAATGGGTGTGAAGTGGATTTTTATTGTTCCATCTGTTGAAGGGATCAGTACCATTGGGAGCAAAAGAACCCCACAGCATGATGCTTCCGCCACCATGCTTGACAGTTGGCACAGTGTTTTGAAAGTTCTGAAAGCTTCACCTTTACTCCTTCACTCACTTCTTTTCATTGTGGACAAATAATTCAATCTTTTGCTTTTGGTTTCTCCATGTGGGTATTTGAAAATTTCAGTCGAGTTTTATGCCATCCATTTTGAAGCAGGGACTTCTTTTTTTGCTCAGTAGCCTTTGAATTTATGCCAATGTAAATCGTGCTTCAATGTGGACAGTTACATTGGTGATCAAGCAACTTAGATGGTTCCTTAATTTTCCAGCACATACAAACCATTTTCTTGCTCCTCTGAGATCAGCAGTTTGGGTCTCCTTCTGGACCTTAGTCAAGAGCTGACAACTTGTGCTTACCTATGCATTATTGTTTGAACTGATAAATGCAGTTGTTTTGAAAAAGCACCAATAAACTTTCCCAGCTTTTCTCAACCTACAATTCTTCTTAGATCCTTACTCACAACTGCAACTGTATGTTTTTTAGGACGTTGCTGATAGTTGTTCTTGTTATTGCAACAGTGATAGATTATTTGTGAAAATGGTCCAACATATAATACATTCAGAATTACACAGTTTTTCCAGCCCCAGGGCTCATACATTTTCCTGCTTTTCACCATATTTTCACTTCATAATAGAATCATTTGTCTTAATGAATTGACAGCATGCAAATGTCCTCAATAAACCATGCATCTCCTTGAAGTTTTCTCACCTTCATTTAGTTTTAGCAGAGACAGACAGCTACAGGATTTTTACTATTGCACTTGTTTTTATTGGACTACATGCATCTTGACAACACTTACGATAGTGTATGAATTGATGCAGTGATCTTTACAGAGGCAAAAGAAAAAAAAAACAGCAGAATATTTATTACATTGTAAAATAACAGTTCATGTATCACAGTTGGATGGCACAATGCTTATTATATTGAGGTTTGGAGGAAAGTTTGGGGGGAGGGGGGTCATCTCGGTTTGGAAATCGTTTTGACAAAAGCAGATTTATTGTCTTTGTAGCTTGGATTTTATCTGGAGTTGCATTACTTCAGTAACATGTGCTTTGTTTCTAGAATGCCAAAGGACAAAATCCGATTACAATTACAACAATTAAGACAACCTGTTAACAAAGTGTTCTGCTCATTAAAACACCAACACATACAATAGGACAATATTTGCTCAACAATGCATCATTGGTCAAGATTTGGCACAGTGACTATATTTTATGTCCAACAAAACACCCATTTTTACATGATATGTTCACATGAAGAGGTAAAGCAATGTCATATAAATCCTTTTTTACACAAACTTCTAGATAAGATAACATATATTTTATTGCCAGAGTAATTTTCACCTTCCCATATTGTTCTCTTTGTGGTAGAGTTTTGATAAACTGAACTCACTTAAGAAAAAGCAGGAATCATTTAGTAAAACCTGAAGAAAACTTGAAATGAACAAATCTAAAAAGTGAATGTAAGTGCATGGCCTTAATATACAGAACCTGTATCTGAATGCCCAGACACATGATTTTTTTGTGCATTTTTGTATGTTTTTATAAAACTTTATGCATATATCAATAACAAAATAACATATATTTAATGTATATCTTATCCAAGTAAGAAAATATAATGATGTTATATACTTAATTAATATGTTGTCTAAGTGCTCTATGTAAAACCCAGAAAACAACTTTTCTCCCCAATGATATGTTAAATTATTGTTCACAGCATACTGCAAAGAATTTTGTAGTTTAATATTGTTTGCACATCAACGAAAATGACATTTACAAGAAAATGTCAATTATTTTTGCAATTATCACTGAACAAATTGCATAATTATTTGAACATATATGTACCTCAAAAATGTATACCACCCACACAGAACACACATTTATTTCTTGACATGCAAGTGTGCCGCATAGAATACGTCATATTCATTTGCTATAAATATTACAGTTAATACATGGTCTAAACACAGTTGTATTTATTCTAAACGGATAATTCTGCAGCTAAATTGTCTTTGCTGATGGTTGTTCTGAAAGTATGGTATATATGCACAGATTTAAATGTGCAGCTGGGATTTGCATGTATTGCAGGCAGGTCGTGAATGTAAAATGTCCTCTTGAGTTGTGTGATGCATAAGAGATCAAAACTTTTCTGGAATATGAGGTTTGTGCAGCATCCTCCACACCTACTGGCACTGCAGGTAAAGAAATGTGAAAGTTCTTTAACTAAAGTAATCTTTTAGGTTTTGATCAAATTTACACCTCTAGCAGTTGCCACAAACAGTTACTTTCCTTCTTAAAGTTGATCAGGGTGACTAAGGACTTTAGATTGCCTGGATTAAAAATATATCATGGCACAAAGGCTCATTTGTCAGAATGAGAAACTCAAAAGAACACCAAATTCAAGTATGGCAGATATGTGCCGGAAGCCAGGAAATGGCTTCCTAACAGCTAATCAACCATATCAACAATGACAACAACAACAACAACAAAAAAAAACACATGGAACTCTAACAATAGGCTGGATAAGGCTGGATGAGGACCCAAGTGTGTCTTATCACCATGTACAGTGAAGAGGATACTAAGCTCTACAAAGCTCATGATTAGAGACCTGCAGCACAGAGTGGCACCTTGGGGTCTTTTAAAGAACAATTTAAATGGTATCTCCATGCCAACTGGTTATTTAGGAGGTGTGTCAGAAAAAAAAGCCTTTTCTGACCTACCATCACAAACATTAAAGTATGTATGCATTTCTCTCAATCACTAAACTCCACCAGTAAACTAAAATAGTTTGATACTATGTCTTTCAGCAGGATAATAATGACAAACATATGCACGGAAGTGATTCCCCAAACACTAAATTGGTATTAAGCTCAGTGTCCATACTTAAATCCTATAGAAAACATGATGGGTGTGCTGAAAAGATATGAGAAAACCAAGAACTCTGGAAAATCTAGAGAGATTATGCAAAGAACGGTGCTAAAAGATTTCTGTCTCTGTATGCTAACAGTGTGGAATGTCATATGAGAAGTGTTGTTCTGTTAACAAAATAAGGTTATAAGTAGTGTTGACAGCAGGAGTGCCTGCCAATTATTTCTCTAATCAGGGATTTTCCCCCACTTAATAAATGTATTCAAAATGTCCAAAATTTCAGTGTACAAAAAAATAATTATTTATTTTTATTCTTTTTACATTTTTAAACCAGTGGTGCCAATAAGTTAGGAGGGCACCGTGCAGACAGATCTATGTATGTGCTTTTGTTTCTTATTTCATAGAGTGATTGTTTGTATATCTGAATTTGCTGCTATCTTAATTTTGATTCTTTTCAGCTAAAGTCGTGTGGACAAAACACTTGTTTGACTCAAGTTGTAAGAAGACTGCCTGAGCTTTAAAGCACTGCAATTAATTTTCAGGAAACCTGATAATCTTCAGGAAAGAATTGTAGGATTTCTTTCTGTCTGATAAATTAACTCAAGAATGTGGTCTGGGATCACAGCCAGAGTCTGCAAATCTCTCTTATTTGAGCAGTGCTTCCCAGACTGATCATTTGGTTGTTCACTGGTTTATTCATCTCACTGGCTTTCTTAAACTTTTTAATAAAGACTTACCTGTACGTTGAATTTCATACATACCAAGTGAACCTCTCGGTGGACCCAAAAAGCACCTTTTTCAACTTGCCATATGTGATTTTACACTTGTCTACAGTAAAGGTGTATAAATGTCCTGATGAACAATGTAAAGCAGTAGCTATCATAAAAGGTTACCAAGTTACTGCAAATGTCAACATCATGGTGACTTTAGAATTACAATGGCCAAAAAAAGATGGGCATCAACAAATTCAGTTAATATGGGTACAAAATGTAATAGTTTCAACTCCATTACTTTATTTTTCATGTCCACCTGAACCAGTATTTGTTTAATTTAGTGTTTGGACTAAAAGGGAAGTAGATCAGGTATGGCACTTTCTCTGTTTATTCTAATGTGAAGTGCAGTACACTAAACAATTGATGCAGTATGACACACAGACATGTTTGAGATATGATGCCCTCCATAATTATTGACAGGCCTGGTAAAGATGTGTAAAAA
The DNA here is from genome assembly GCA_036250325.1 of Characodon lateralis. NCBI lineage: Eukaryota > Metazoa > Chordata > Actinopteri > Cyprinodontiformes > Goodeidae > Characodon > Characodon lateralis. The sequence goes on from JAHUTJ010043265.1 coordinate 13,086, forward strand.
TGATAATAACAGGTTGTTATGGAGACTCTGTGACCGCAAGATGCTAAATTGTTTATGTCCTTATCTACCCTCTTCACTGTGTGAGTTAACAATTAGCAATTTGTCACAGTTTCAGTTGTGTTAAATGTTTGATTTATAACTTTGACTGTAAATATAGGCAACATTTGGAGTTATTTTGTAGCTATTACCTAACCCAAAATAAATCTGCCTAAAAGGGAAGTTCTCTCATTTTTCTGATTTTGAAGAGTGCATAGCAGAAATGAGCCTGTGTATTAAGTCATATTGAACATCATGGATAAATAATTCAAGGTACCTAAATACTCTAAGACTCCGATCAACTTGAAAAAGTGAAGTATAAATGTTAAACACACACACACACACACACACACACACACACACACACACACACACACACACACACACACACATATCCGTGTTTTACTATCTTTGTGAGGACTTTTTGGTTACTTCCATTGACTTCCATTCATTTTCCTTGATTTTTTGTGCCTAACCCTGACCCTAACACTAACCCTAACCCTAACCAGTTAATACCTAACCCTAACAGATC
>JAHUTJ010043266.1:0-13650 GCA_036250325.1 Characodon lateralis
AGTTGTAAACTCAGCCCACACAAAGGATCATAAACCTTTTTGGCGGCAAACCAGTAAAACATGAAGTTGAAGACAAAGAAAATGGTTGATTTTCACCATAAGGTTATTATAGTAGTCCAGTTTCACAGCGCACCTGCTCTCAGGTGTTCACACGGTGAAAGCACAATCTTGCAAGACTCGGCGGCCTCAGAAATCAACAGTAATCAAGTTTCAACAAGATGGCATGCACATACAATTCAGAACACATTAGACTACAATTGGCGATTCTAATTGCACTAAAACCTAATCTACCCTGCCCACGCTATTCCTAATAAAGAAATAAAAATAAAAGGTGGATTTTACTTGCCGTTGTCTCCTCTGAGCAGACGGAGAGAGGGGGGGGGTGAAGAGCTCCACACGTCCGCGGATACTCAGCAAAGCAGTCCGTTTTCTTCCTTGGTGGCCTCAGTGGCAGAAAGGTAGAAATAATGACGGACCGTCACTAGTCGACTGGTACAAAACAAGGAGGGAAAATTGCGTCTCCTTGAAACTCCGTGGTTTTTTGGTTATGTGTTAAATCCATGTCTTCGATCGGTAAAGTTGAAAACTTACAAGCCTTCTTATTCCTGTAAACTTAATTCGCTTAGTTTCTCGTTAGCCAACGAAGGAGAAGGAATGAAATCCACTTGGGACTTTTCTCCAGAGGGATGCGCTTCAGTTGCTGGTCCGGTTTCCAGCGTGAAAAGCTAATGGTGGGCCGTCTCATACTCTGTTATATAGTTGGCGGTGGCCTCAGGGCTGCGACGCCCTCGTCTTATCAGCCGCGGTGCCCGCTGGGATTTGTAGGAACAGGCTATCCTGCGGTACAAAATGGCCGATGACGTTGGAAAGGCATAGTGGCGTCCAGCAACGTGCAAATGGTCCAATATTCAGCAAACAAGTGGTCCAACAATGGGCTCGACCAGGATGTTAGCGCTCGCTATGTTGGAGCTGGTCTCGATAGCAGAGCCGTTGCACTTATATTTGCGCAGATTATTAGTCATTTTCCAAAGGGACCGTCTCATTCGGTCTAGCAATGACTTATATTAGGGTGCAGTCACTTGACCTCTATCAGCACGCCAGATAGATAGACTTAAATGCAATTTAATGCGGAACTCACTATGCACACGTCTTACCCCATTAGTTGCGCGCTAGCGTAACAACCTCTCTCTAACCATTAAAAATAAAAAATTAAAATAATTATTGATTTCAGACGTGTCACAGTGAGGGGCTCAGACCACTAGAAATAGGAGAAGAGGAGGCGGAGAGAGTGCCTAGTTTAAAAGTTCTTGGGGATTAACATCAGTGAAGACCTTAAATGATATGTGAACCCAGACACTCAGAACCCAGAAATCCAATCAGAGGGAATACTACCTAAGAACACTGAGGAAATTCTTTTAAGGAGAGTTACATTGTATGTCATACATGCAGTGACAATAAAGCACCTTTTAATCTTTGAATATTCTTTTAGAAGTGGATTTCATTTTGTGTTTTTTCCAAAGTTAAAAGAAATAACAATGTTTCCACTGTATACAAAATTATAACACCATTAGCACATTTCAATGAGTTGTTGTGACATGAACAATTGTTTGATTGTTTTCTCATGAACAGTTTTAAAAGTTTGGACTTTTCTTTTTTTTATTAGAACTGAATATAAGGCTGATCATTTTACAAGACAGCAATAGAAACGGAGAACAAACAAAAGAAAGAGAGATAAGATCAGCTCTTATCTCTCTTACAGGAAGGATTTTGTTTCAGCTCATTTACATCAGAGCCAAAGATGAAAGGAAACCAGATTTTCTTAATGTTACGGTTAAAGTTCCTTCCTCAAACTGGCCCTCTGTGTCATAATGTGGGTTTCTGTTGGACCAATATGCGGGGAAGAACTCCTGAAGCTTGCAGTTTGCAGGTAAGACGACACTTTATTGCTCATGGCTGGACAGGGTACCAGGCGTGCACACAAACACAAACAACACATAAGGAACCAGAGGGGAACAAAGGAAACAAACTGGCTTAAATGCAAAACTGGACAGCAGGGGAAGCCAATGACAAATGTGACCAGACAATCAGGGGAAAACACAGAACAGGTGTGGGCTTGGGGTGCAGGGAGAAAGAAAACAAAGGACTAGACCAGGTAAAATAACAAAACACAAACTCAAGAACCAGGGCGGGCGGAGGGGGCCTCGGAAGGAGGGCAAGAACCAAAAACAAAACAACCTGACCAGGGCGGGCGGAGGGGGCCTTGGAAGGAGACCCAGAGTTTAGGCGGTCAGCCCGGAGGCAGTCCCCGGCCGATCCGATGATCAGAGGGCCGGCGACGTAGGGGCAGGCACTTGACCAGACAATCAGGGGAAAACACAGAACAGGTGTGGGCTTGGGGTGCAGGGAGACAGAAAACAAAGGACTAGACCAGGTAATTTAACAAAACACAAACTCAAGAACTCAAAACACAAGCAGGTATGACACTCTGACTCAGTTTAGCAAGAACAAACAGGTTCATCTTTTAGATGTACTGTGCTTTGCTTTGCCATTTGACTTTTGTTCATTGTATTACTGGCAATGTTTGCAAAACTGTTTTATAAAGTTACACAGGTTAAATGAGTTCTTGTAAAGGCATGCTAAAATATTGCTTTAGGATCTGAGACAAAAAAAAGTTACACAACTATTAATAACAATGATACCTATTATTTTTTATTATTTCTTCAAGTAATATCAATAATGCAGATCTGTTGTGATTGTGATATCAGACTAGATCAGGATTTTTTTGTGCCTGATACACCTAAATTAATTGATACCAAGTTCCAGTCTGATACCACATTAAAGCAAAACATTTTAAAAAACCATCTTTAAAATGAAATGTATTACATGGTCTTCTTTGATGTTGTGATTGTGTCACACTTAACTCACTCATGAATGAGCTTTATGACACTGTTCTACCTGTTTTCCTTGACGCTGACATATTTTGTCCCAACTGGAGTTTCTGCAGGACAGCTTTAATATGCTGCTTTTCTAGCTATATTGGAGCATGACACAAATAGTTTGATCGACCACAAAAAAAAAAAAAAAAAAACGGATTTCTGCAGAAAATTGGAATTGAGCATTAAGACCTGCAGTGTGAATGTAACTTTAGTTTTCCTGTGAATGTTTTGAAATAATGAGGTTTGTTTTAACCGAGGAAAGTAGATGACTGTGACTTGCACAATGTTATTACACAACACAAAGGGCATCCACAATGCACCTCAATTAGATAAAGCACCTTTTTTAGTCCTTAGCAGTTTTTAACATGATTTCTTTTTTTTTTTTTTACTAAATTAACATTTTGCTTTTTTTTGTTGTTCTGCCAGTTGCTTTATTTCTGTGTTTTGTGATGGAAAATTATCTAATTTTGTTGCTCCATTGATAGTATCTGTGAAGCTCAGCATTGTCCAGTTGATAGACTTCAAAGACGGAGGCCATCGATCTATAGAGATTCAATCTCCAACTGTTTAAGAATTCCCTTTATTGGGAATTTAGATTAGAATTTAGATTTCATGTAGTTTGTTAATGTTTTGTTAATCGGTTAATGAATAATTATATTAGTGTAATTACTAAATATTTATTGATTCATTTAGTGACTAGATCAAATATAACAATGACATTTCCAATTTAAATGTTAATATTGTGATTCTGAGAACAAACTTTTTTCATGATGTATTTTTCTCTTCTCTCTCATGCAGTTTGCAATTTAGGCTCCCTGGAAAAGAAAAGTTACCTGTCAGATGAGACTGATAAAAATAATATTTCTGCTATTAAGACTGATATAGGCGGTGCTGGTGGCTCAGTTGGTAGAGAGCGTAACATGTGCAGGTCTCGTGCCATTTGCTATAAGTCTTCCCCAACTTTCTTCACCCTCCTTCCTGTCTCATTATTGGTCACTATATAAAGGTCACTAGTGCCATGATTTTTGATAAATATTGATGCTACACATGCATTGCATGTAAGCATTAGTGAGACATAAAAACCAGTGCCTGTATTCACAAAGAATTCTAAGACTAAAAGTAGGCCCTTGTGACGTCATTCTAAGATAAATGTTAGAAATTCTTGAATTCTATGATTTTTCTTAGAATTTTCACTCGGATAGATAAAAGTTCTCAGGCTTCTAACACGAGGAAATGTTAAGATTAGTGAGGAGGACTTTAAGTGAGCCTAAGAGTGTCTTAAGCAGAGAAGATGGTGGAAAGACAGAGAGAAAGGAAAGATATTCTCAGAACAATGAACAACAGTGAATTAATAAGACGCTACCGTCTCGACCGTACAGGGATCCACCCCTAAACAGTCAAATAAATGAGCACATAAACGTCTATAACACTCATACAATTATTAATATAGAGGTAAGATTAACCTTATCATCCCCCTAGGATGGAATTAAATAGATTAAGCGGCAGGACAGATTAAAGATGCACCTTTAGTAAGGTAATATTAGGAAGGATAAATAAATAATAGAAACAATAATAAATAATCATGAATAAAAAGAGAACAAAATTACAAACAATATCGTACAGACTTATTTAAATATTTACAGACTGTAAAATGTTTTCAAAAAATACATTTGGAAAATTTTGAAAGATTCCAAAATATTTACATATATACATAAATACAAACTCTAGGCAACAATACAATAATCTAAGCAATATATACATAGAAAGAAGATGTACATTAGGTAAATAAGTATTTGCTGTATTGCACATGATGATGTCAATAGCCTAAATGATCATCTACAACGCTCCCCGTCTGTGGAGAAATTCTCTGGTGTGCTGCTATCTCCTCTCTGGCTTCTGATTGCAGCAGGCACCAGAGCTGCTAACATTCCAGGCTGGTGCTGAAAGCAGAGAGAAAGCTGATTGATCTGCTCAGGAATGCCTGTTTGTTTGCTCTGTGATCCCAGGACCAAATCTACCTTCCAACAATCCTCTCTTCTCCTCCACCAGCAGGTTCTGCTCTTCTGTTCAGTTCGGGTTTCTCCTTTTTCTCCTCTGTTTTGTTTTGGTAATTTTGCCAAACTAAACCTCATTATAGAAGACCGAGATGGCAGTAAAATTTTTAATTTTAATATTAATATAAAATGAATTAATATGAAATAGATGTAGTATCTCTTTGAACCGCCACCTTAACGTGGTGGAGGGGTTTGAGTGCTCGAATGATCCTAGAGGCTATGTTGTCTGGGGCTTAAATGCCCCTGGTAGGGTCTCCCATGGCAAACAGGCTCTAGGTGACGGGTCAGACAAAGAGCGGTTCAAGACACCCTCATGAGGACCATTATATCGAGACACGTGACGTCGCTCGGTACGGGTCCCACCCTGGAGCCAGGCCTGGGGTCAGGACTCATCAGAGAGCGCCTGGTGGCAGGATTGCTCCTCGCGGGACCCGGCCAGGCCAAGCCCAAATGAGAGAGGCGAGGCCATACACCAGTGGGCCTACCACCTGCAGCGGGAACAGTGAGGGACCGGTGCAAATAGGATTGGGTGGCGGACGGAGGTGGAGACCTTGGCGGCCCGATCCCCAGATGCTTAGGCTGGCTCTAGGGACATGGAATGTCACCTTGCTGGGGGGGAAGGAGCCTGAGCTTGTGCGGGAGGTCGAGAGATATCGACTAGAAATAGTCGGGCTCGCCTCCACGCATAGCGTGGGCTCTGGAACCCATCGAGAGGGGCTGGCCCACGGGGAGAGGCGGTGGGCTGGGCTGGGTTTACTTGTTGCCCCCCAGCTCAGCCGTCTCGTGTTGGGGTTTACCCCAGTGAATGAGAGGGTCACATCCCTGCGCCTTCGGGTTGGGGACAAGTCTCTGGCTTTCGTCTCGGCCTACTGGCCTAGCTGTAGTACAGAGTACCCGGCCTTCTTGGTGTCCCTTTCGGGGGTGCTGGATAGTGCCCCTACTGGGGACTCCATTATTCTGCTGGGGGACTTCAACGCTCACGTTGGAAATGACAGTGACACCTGGAGAGGCGTCATCAGGAAGAATGGCCTCCCCGATCCGAATCCGAGTGGTGTTTTGTTATTAGACTTCTGTGCTAGACACAGATTGTCCATAATGAACACCATGTTCAAGCATAAGAGTTTCCATCAGTGCACTTGGCACCAGGACACACTAGGCAGGAGGTCGATGATCGACTTTGTTATCATGTCATCAGACCTTCGGCCGCATGTTTTGGACACTCGGGTGAAGAGAGGGGCTGAGCTGTCCACTGATCAGCACCTGGTGGTGAGTTGGATCCACTGGTGGAGGAGAAAGCCAGATAGACTTGACAGGTCCAAGCGCATAGTGAGGGTCTGCTGGGTACGTCTGGCAGACCCCTTGGCCAGGGATGTATTCAACTCCGACCTCCGGGAGAGCTTTGACTGGATTCCGAGGGATGTTGGAGACATAGAGTCCGAGTGGACCATGTTCTCCGCATCTATTGTCGATGCTGCTGCCCGTAGCTGCGGCCGTAAGGTCTGCGGTGCCTGTCGTGGTGGCAATCCCCGAACCCGGTGGTGGACACCGGCAGTAAGGGACGCTGTCAAGCTGAAGAAGGAGTCCTATCGGCTGTGGTTGGCTTGTGGGACTCCTGAGGNTCGATGCTGCTGCCCGTAGCTGCGGCCGTAAGGTCTGCGGTGCCTGTCGTGGTGGCAATCCCCGAACCCGGTGGTGGACACCGGCAGTAAGGGACGCTGTCAAGCTGAAGAAGGAGTCTTATCTGCTGTGGTTAGCTTGTGGGACTCCTGAGATCCGCCCTGAGTACCTCTAGTCTCTGGATGTTGTGGGGCTGTCATGATTGACACGCCTCTTCAACATTGTGTGGCAGTCGGGGACAGTGCCTCTGGACTGTGCAGAAGAAAGGTGACCGGAGGGTGTGTTCCAACTACAGGGGCATCATACGCCTCAGCCTCCCTGGTAAGGCCTACGCCAGGGTATTGGAGAGGAGAGTCTGGCCAATGGTCAAACCTCGGCTTCAGGAGGAGCAGTGTGGTTTTTGTCCCGGCTGTAGAACACTGGACCAGCTCTATACCCTATACAGGGTACTCGAGGGTTCACGGGAGTTTGCCCACGGGTTCATGGGAGTTTGCCCACGTAGTGTCCTGTGGGGGGGTGCTCCAGGAGTATGGAATTGGGGGCCCTTTATTAGAGGCCATCCGGTCTCTGTACAAGCGGAGCAGGAGTTTGGTCCACATTGGACTCTGGCAGGGCTGCCCTTTGTCACCGGTCTAGGCGCAGCCAAGGGCCGGAGGGGGTCTGATTTGGGGACCAGTGGATTTCGTCTCTTCTTTTTGCAGATGACGTGGTCCTGCTGGCCCCCTCTAACCAAGACCTACACCATGTGCTGGGGCAGTTCGCAGCCGAGTGTGAAGTGGCTGGGATGAAGATCAGCTCCTCCAAGTCCGAGGCCATGGTTCTTGACTGGAAAAAGGTGTCTTGTCCTCTTCAGGTTGGAGGGGAGTTCCTGCCTCAAGTGGAGGAGTTCAAGTATCTCGGAGTCTTGTTCACGAGTGAGGGAAGAATGGAGCGGGAGATCAACTGATGGATCTGTGTGGCTGCCGTAGTAATGGGGGCGCTGTGCCGGTCCGTTGTGGTGGAGAGCTGTGCCAAAAAGCGAAGCTCTCGATTTACCTGTCGGCCTACGTTCCTACCCTCACCTATGGCCATGAACTTTGGGTCATGACCGAAAGAACGAGATCGCGGATACAAGCCGCTGAAATGAGCTTCCTCCGTAGTGTGGCCGGGCACTCCCTTAGAGATAGGGTGAGGAGCTCAGCCATCCGGGAGGGGCGCGGAATAGAGCCGCTTCTCCTCCACAGAGAGAGGAGCCAGTTGAAGTGGCTCAGGCATCTATACCGGATGCCTCCTGGACGCCTTCCTCAGGAGGTGTTCCAGGCACGTCCCACCGGGAGGAGGCCCAGGGGACGACCCAGGACACGCTGGAGGGACTATGTCTCTCGGCTGGCCTGGGAACGCCTTGGGCTTCCCCCGGAGGAGCTGGAGTAGGTGTCTAGGGAGAGGGACGTCTGGGTGTCTCCTCTGAGTCTGCTGGTACTGGATAAAGCAGAAGACAACGACATGTAGTATAAAAACAACCAGCATGGTGAGTAAACATAACGACAAGCAAATCAAAATAATGATGAGCATGTAAATAAGCTACGTTCAAACATTTTGATGCTGTGTGACAATTAATTTAATTCAGCTAAGTTTTATGATGATGATTTACACATTTCTGAATCCAGTCTAATTTCTGTCGTCGATTAATTTCTCTCCATTGATTAATTTGTTACCCAGAGTTTATTTTACAGTCAGTTTTAAGTCAAAGTAAAATTTTTGTTTCATCTAACAGTATATTGAATTCTTATTTTCTTTCTGTTTGGTGGAATCAGTGGATTGCAGTACATTAATGTGGAATATGCTTCAACAATGTTGAGCAACACAGGTGGTCAGGCAACGATGCAGGTGGCCAGATTAAAATGCATGTCAGAAACCTGTGGTTGCGTACTTTTTTCCAGTTATTTTATCAACGGCATTTGCAAAACGGGTGGCAGTTTCACCCTTTCAACCCAGAAAGCAGGTTGCGAAACGTGAAGGTTCCGTTTTAGGCCAAAGACTGGTTTGCCTTTTGTCCAACATTTGTTTTATGGTTTCTAGATTAAATAGCAGTGGAGACCCCTCTAAAAATAATAGACCTAGATATACTGATAAGATTAAATATGTCCCTACAGCATTTTACCTTAACTGACATGACTGACAAAAAATTTATTGTGTTAAACGTTGATGTATTTCCTGTTTGATAATAATATTGTTGCTCATGTGCAGCAGCTGCCAAAAAGTTTCATCATTAGATAATATCAGATAAGTCCTCCTTTCATCAGCTTTTAACATCTTAGCCCTTTTACTTCTAGAGCTGTTGTTACATCATACCTTTTGTTCATAAGAAGATATTTTAATCAAATAACTATGTATTAAAGTAGTTATGCATCCAAGAAATGTGTTGTTTATTACCAATGTGGTTTTGTGCAGCATTAAATCACAATTTTGGCGCTTGTAAATTAATAAATTAATAAACGCTCAGTTTGTTCGTATTCTGGGCAAAACATTTAGACATAAATCCTGGTTTACATCATCACCCATGTGTCATTCTGCACTGACAAGCATCATTAGTTTTGCTACCTTTCCCACAAGGGCTATGCAGATTGATGAAACATATTCTTTGAGGAAAGGCATGTCTCAAGAGGTATGCAATACCCAGAGTGTTCAAAGACATGGAAGTCCCCACTTTCAAGTAAGAACTGGAAAAACACCACAGGTGAGTGGTGGGAGGGTATGTTCCAGGTAATTTCATGACTTCGCTGCCTATTGGTACTGAGGGAACACTCCCACAACACCATGCATGTGTATATAAAGAAATCTGTGGTGGTCAGTTGCATCAAAGCAGCAGTTCTTCAGGAGAACTTTGTGGTCTCATTAGCAGAGGTAAGACACATATTTTTAGATGTTGTTGCAGAACAGAAACACATGATTTAACTAAGGATATTGTATTTGTACTTGTATCAAACGGTGTTTGTCCATCTCATTGTGATACAGTGGCTTTGATCTATTTACTTTTGTGAGCTGTCGCAAGGAGAGAAGTTGTTTAATTTGTGTTACATCAATACAGTTTGCCAATAACCCTTTATTGGTATTGCAATGAAAAGGAACGACCCACTGAAAGTGCTGATGATGATTGTTTCTCCCTCTCTCAGGATCAAGGTGGATCTATTTTCAGGAGTAAAAATGTTGGATTATGAAGTGACCGTGTTCACTGCCAATCGTGCCGCTGCCACCACTTTTAACAATGTGTTTATTAAGCTCGTTGGCACAAGTGGAGAAAGTGAACGCAAGTGGCTGTTGAGCATCAGGGGAGCTTCAGCATTTGTCAGAGGAGTGGTAAGTCTGAAAGATTAAGCTTTAAGTTCAAATGTAGCACCTGCTTTATCAGCTTTGCTTGAGACAAAGAATCACAAGATCTATCACTTGTTTAGCAAGAGGGTATGTGTAACAAAGCACAGTTACTGCATTGTTTTGTGTAATACATCCAGGAGAAGTACCATACAGGGACTTGCAAAGTATTCACTGCCATTGAACTTTTTTACATTTTGTCACACTACAATCACAAACTTCAACATATTTAATTTGAATTTTATATGATAGACCAAAGCAAAGTAGAACAGAGTGTCTTAGGATTTTTAACAGAAAATGACAAAAAAGTGAATGAATTTGCCTCTCTTGAGTCAATACTTTGTAAAACCTCCTTTTGCCACAGCTATAGCTGAACATCTTTTGAGGAATTTCTCTACCAGCTTTGCAAATCTACAGTGTTTTTTTTTTTTTGTCCATTATTTTTTGCAAAACAACTCTGACCAGGATATTCCAACAGAGAAATTTGCTTTGATCTAAGCCATTCCATTGTAGCTCTAGCTTAATGTTTAAGCTGGAAAAACAACCTCTGCCACAGATTCTGTGCTTTGCAAACAAGTTTTCTTCTGGGATTAAACTGTTTTTTGCTGCACCCATCTTCCCATCAACTCTGAGCAGCTTCCCTGTCCTTGCTGATGAAAAGCACCCTCAAAGCATTATGCTGCCATCACCATGTTTAACCATGGGGATGCTGTGTTCAGAGTAATGTGCATTGTATGTTTTTCAGACATGCATGGTATTTTATATGTTGGTCAAAACATTCAATCTTGGTTTCAACAGTTCAGAGCACCTTCTTTAACATGTTTGTTGTGTCCCCCACATGGCTTATGCTAAATTTTAAACGAAGATGTCTCATGGTTTCTTTCAAAATTTTTATTTTTTTTTGCCATTCTTGCCATTCAGGTTTTTCTCTGACCTGTCTTCGTGATGCTGTTTGTTCACTAATGTTCTCTAACAAACATCTCAGGCCTTTATAGACCAGCTGGATTTATTCTGAAATAAATCACAAATAAGTGGACAAGTGTTATAAGACCAAAATGTGAAAATGTTTAGGGCATGTGAATACTTTTGAATGGCAATTTTAATGTTTACTAAAATATTATTTTGTATATCCTATACACGCATTGTCTTTTGATGTTTTCAAATTGTCGTTGTTATTGCGATAGGTGGCAACTTTTACAGTTTCCTGCCCCACCTCCCTTGGAAAACTGTTGCTGATAGAGCTTGACAAACAGCCTCTTGTGCTGTTCCCAGAAGATTCTTGGTTCCCTGCCAAAGTGGCAGTCAAATCCCCCGAGGGAGACACTTACAACTTTCCTGTTTACCGCTGGATCACTGACAGCCAGGTGCACCGCTTCAGAGAGGGAACAGGTTTGTGAAACATGCTGAAATTCTGTTAAAAGCTTGGGTCTTTTAAACTAGTGTAAGAAAAATTTATTCCAACACATCCTCACATGACTTATTTTCTCTCTCTTTCTAGCTCTGAGAGGGTTTGAAGATAACCATCATCTTGGCAGGTATAGCCGGGAGCAGGAGCTCAAGCAGCGTCAGAAGAACTATTGGTGAGAGATCAGAGTGGCACGAATTCAAACATCATCCCTGTTTGAGTATTCACTTAGGGATATATTGTTTCTTTCTGTTATTTATAAATTTTTTTGCTGTAATATTATAGTAAACAACTTCCAAATACTATGTAACTTGAGGAAATAAAGTCACAATCACAATGAATTGTAAATTGCCATTTATTGTTTTTTGGTCAAGGCTTATCACTAGTTAAAAACAAATATTCAGTTTCTCAGAAACAAATGTTTTCTTGCACCTAAATGGCAGCCTGCGTAAAGGTTTGTTCATATACTGTACAGTATAGGCATTTAATACTTTGTTTGGGGCTCTTGTTGCATGAATTACTACATTAATGTGGCATTGCACAATAGCAATCAAATACCTGATTTCCAAATGAAACTTAGATTTTAATTTTAAAAGAAGACTTCAGATTTTTCCTTAGCCTAGGTAAGATGCACTTTTCCTTTCACTCAATTTTCTATTAATATGCTTATTAGAAACAGTGCTGTGTGAACAGCCAGCTGGTTTAGCTGTGACCTTTTGTTCCTTACCGTAACTGGGAAGAGTCTCAGTGACTTTCAGCAATTTTCCCCATGATTTTATAAGCCAGGGCTGCATGGTGGCACAGTTGATAGCACTGTTGCCTTGCAAGAAGGTCCTGGGTTCGATTCCCAGCCAGGGGTCTTTCTGCATGGAGTTTGCATGTTCTCCCTGTGCATGCGTGGGTTCTCACCGGGTACTCCTGCTTCCTCCCACAGTCCAAAGACATGCCTGTTAGATTAATTGGTAACTCTAAATTGCCCTTAGGTGTATGAATGAGTGTGTGCGTGGTTGTTTGTGTGTTGCCCTGTGATGGACTGGCGACCTGTCCAGGATGTACCCCGCTTCTCGCCCATAGACTGCTGGAGATAGGCACCAGCTCCCCCACGACCCACTATGGAATAAGCGGTAGAAAATGACTGACTGACATTTTATAAGCTGTTACATGACCACCTGTATTGAAAAAAGAAATTTTATTTTAAGTCTTTGTGTAATATTTTAACTTTTTGAGAAAGTGATTTTTGGTTTTCATTAGCTGTAACCCATAATCACCAAAATGAGCACACATAAATGCTGGAAATATATCACTCTATGCTTAGTAAGATTTACTTTTTAAACTGAATTATGCATTTGATGAATTGGATTTATAATTGAAAGATAAAATATAATTTTCTGTGTACTAATCTAAAATAAAACAGAATATAAAGGCTATCTTTTTCTCAGCTGGGATGTGTATGTGGAGGGAATTCCTCACTGCATGAAGGCAGATGATCTACTTATTCTACCTGCTGAGGTCAGATTCTCCTTTACCAAGCAGACAGAGTTTCTTTTCACAGCAGGCACAGGGTAAAATCCTTTTATTCTGATACATTTGTGCCTTCAATTTGATGTTTTTATGTATACAAACAATAACACAATAACTCTCTTTTTTCATTACTAGACTGACAGAGCTGAAACTGAAGGGGCTGGCTGATTGTAAAAAGGGATGGACGGAGGTTGATGATATCAACAGGGTGTTTTGCTGCAAAGAGTCTGACTTATCAGGTATTGTCTTTGCACTAAAGTAAATTCCACCGAGCCATAAAACCTGTTAAGAGGTAGGTGTGGGTTCACGATTTGTCAGTAGTTGTTAAAGTTTTATTTGCAAATAAAATAGTATAAAGAACAGAGAGACTCTGTTGTTTGGTGGTTGTTTAGATGAATAGGTAAAATAGTTCTTCCTTGAGGTGATGCCTTTACATTTATAGAATGTTTATGCTTCAACAACTTAACAAAAAGTTCAAGCCATTCTATTAGCCTGCATGTAATTCAGCTTGCTTTGTTACAATGTTCAAGAGGTGTATTTATCTTTTAATTTTTGTCTTTATGTGTTGCGTTTTTGTAAAATATCATGTGCAAAAACATTATTATTAATATTACTGAAATAGAAGCCTTACAAGTTTAAACTTTTACTTACAGGTCCTTCTCAAAATATTAGCATATTGTGATAAAGTTCATTATTTTCCATAATGTCATGATGAAAATTTAACATTCATATATTTTAGATTCATTGCACACTAACTGAAATATTTCAG
>JAHUTJ010043267.1:0-13644 GCA_036250325.1 Characodon lateralis
TATTGTACATTGTAAATTTGTATATTCTGTAATGCAAAAACAGAACAAAAGAGCAAGTGTACCGAAGTCAAATTCCTTGTTTGTATGCACGAACTTGGCAATAAAGCTGATTCTGATTCTGATTCTGTTTAATACACAGTTGTGCCATGTCATCTTCACATCTCCTCCAGCATTTAAGCTGTCAAGTCAAGTCAAGTTTATTTATATAGCACTTTTCAGCAACAAGGCACTCAAAGCGCTGTACTTGAGGAAAAACATTACAATGATACAGAAAATCAAACACAGAAAAACAAATCAAATGACATTAATAATCCTTGGGAGTTTACTGGTAAGAGCTGGTTCTAAACCAATCTTTCTAATAGAGGTAATTAGCTCATTAAGTCCTCTGTGGTAAGGAAATCAAACTGTGAAAGAAGAAAAATGATAATATTAATCCTTGAGGTCGCTGGTATGAGGCAGTGTGGTCCTATAATTCAAATAGTAACAGTCATGGGCACTCACTGAAGTCTAAGTAGAGAAGCTGGGTCCGAGTATAAAACATTTTTAGTCCAAACGTTTTAAATACTAATAATGTTTGGCTTTCACTGGTATGAAATTGTTGTAATACAATCCTTCTAAGAAATCTAAAAATCTCTGGTCAATGGTGTAAAAACAGCTTTAGTCACATTTTTAAATACTAATAATATTTGGCTTTTGCTGGTAATCCTTCTGAGAAATCTGAAAATCTATGAAAAGTAATGAAATCACACATTTAAGTAAAGTAAGATAGGAGGGAGAAGAAAATCATATTTCAGACTCTATTCTGAGCAGAATAGAGTCTGAAGAAGTATAAACAAACCTCAGCAGGGGTAAGCAACACACATAAGTAAAGATTCAGCAAGGGTACGGTGGAAGCTTAAGGGTGCGAATGTAAGTCTGAGTGTGTTTGCAAGAATTAGACTGTCAACACTGATAGAAGCGCCATTGTCCTTGAGAAGAGAGGTGGAAGTTTTATCAATCGGCCGCATAGTCCTATCAGCACACAGCTGGTAGGGGAGTACTGGGAAGAGCGTCGTGTTTATATAACATCCAGGAGATATTTTGTCGATAGCCAGTTAGCAGACGTTGCCAAGGCCACATTGGGGAGCCAGATTTAGAAAAACAATAAATGTTGTGGTTCAGGCAGTTGTGAATTTCCAACTAACTTAAGAGTTTTACTGGTATGTCTCAACTGCGAGGTTTGTCTGATCCTGAAATTTGTTAGAACTGAAACTTTTAAGTGTGTCAAAAAGTACAAAAATAGAAGACATTTGGAAGAGGGAAATTATTTTTCACGGCACTGTATAGACTTTAGTCTTACTTAGATAAAAAAAAAAGTATATTTGACTAAGTCCCTAATTACTCAAAACGTTTTCTTTCAAAAAACTGCATAGTGTCATTGTGTCACCCCTGTTATGTCGTTATCCACCGTTTTTGTATTGAATAGCCAAAGCAGAGCCACCAATATCATTAGCAAAATAAGTATTTTGCTTTGAGTAACATAATATCCCGGTTTCTTCTCAGCATGTTTGCCTTTTCATTATTTTGAAAGAAGTCAGTTTATTTTCTGTTTAAATGTTCGTCCCACATCTCTTTATGTAATTTGGTGTTTTATTATATCTTTTCAAAATGTGCCTGGATTTTCTGCTTATGAGCTTCACATAGAGTTGAGAGAAAGTGATTTTCCTTTCTCTCTTCTCCCATGCCGTTTCCAAACTGTGCGAGGTAAGTCTTAAGTTACATTAACTGCATTGACAAGTGATTGTAACTGTATTATGGTGCATCGATTTGCCCTCTAAAGTCAGAACTTAGATTCGGAAATGAAGTTACTGCTAATGTAATCCTGTCTTAGCTGGGAGTGTTGTGCTGTAAACTGCTATTAGCAATACGAGCTGATAATGGCATATTTCTTTCTGTTCTTTACATATCCTCAGATAAAAATTTTAAAGCTGTATGTGAACTATACTTATTGAAATAGCATCAGAAGTGCAAAAAAAAACAATGCATTCATGCAGTTATGTTTTATCTGCACAGAGGCCATACTGGATTTGAACACAGTGTGAACAAAAAACTGCTAACTTTCCAAGTAACAATTCACAATTTTCCTGTTATACTGAATTATATGGCCTTGCTTGTGTGGGTAAGTTAAAAATCAAGCTGCAGCATTTCGGACCTTTGGCCGTCGACCAATCTGTGACAACCCACTGCCAACATGTACACTATTAGTTTAAGCTGGATAAAATGCAGGCATGGACGAGTTTTTAATAGTCCCTGAAATAAAGAAATAGATATACCTGTGCAATTACTTCTACATGAAAAAGTAACGTTTCAAGGCAGCGTTTATCTATTTATCCAAGTTTCAACTTATGTCAAGAATCCCTCCCATGCTTCTAAAAGAGGCAGTGGTCATGGAGGTTGGAGGTTTCAAAAAAACTTCTAAATTTAGTCTTAAAAGTTTTAGTGCCAATCATACATAAACATCTTTTAAAAAATTAAAAGGGGCTTTAAAAGGAGTCCTGGCATTACACCAGTGGTAGGTAAACCTGTGTGTTATCTGCATTGCAGTGATATGGGATTCCATAGTTTGCATGGACCCGTGAGGAGCACACTAAAAGAGATAATTTCTGAGAAAATAAAGTGTCACATAGTTTGACTGAAAGCCTTTGCAATGCTGATCCTTAAATCCTAATCCCAACAAAATGAACTAAGCATTCAATAAGAATGTTGTGGTCCAACCTATCCAAAGCAGCACTGAGCCCTAAAAGCACTATTCGTATTATTTATTTATTTTTTTTTTTATCAAGGAGAGCATTTAAAGGCAACACAAGCAATAAATGTCAGAAAAGATTAAATGTTTCCATGTGTTTGTCATTGTTTTCGAGACAGCTTTGACCCACATACAGAAAAACGCTCAAAAGTATGAACAGAATGTAAGGTGTTTTTATTGTCAGCAAAATAATCAGGAGCGGGGACGGGAAACGCCAACTGTATGGGAAGAAAGAAATGACTGATGAACAAAGGATAATGTAGAAAAATGACTAAAAGATCTGAGAAATGGCTTACTAAATTGTTGCTGCTCGAACCACCAGGGGTAGAGGGATTCAGGGTCTTGGCTTGCGAAGTAGAAGTTGCTCAGCTGTTCTCTTTGGTGCTGTCTGAGAGGACTTGGTGAAAAGCAGAGATAGCTTGGGTGCAGGTACTTGTGTTGGAGGGTGGAACAGGGTACGCTTATGCCTTGGTCCTGAAGGAGGAGAAAGCGGGAAGCCGCCAGCTTGGTCCATGTCCGAAAAGTACAGGTGGTTGGGAACGAAGTCCACAAAAACGAAGATCCAATTTCCAGTAGGCGGTAATCTTAATTCCCCAGAAACTTCTGGAGTGTAGTTGAGCCTCAGCAAGGTAAACAAAGCCTTAGGTTAGAAACCTGCGAGGGAGCAAATATAAAGTTACAAGTAGGAAAAACGAAACAAAAAACAGTAGAGGCTGAGCTTGTTACCACTAAGGCAAACACTCTGGCATCGAAGTGCTGGCAGCCTCCTGCTTAAGTACTCCTCCATGCAATCAGCAGATAGGTCGCACCTCTCACCCAAAGCACCTGAGAACCTCCAGCACCAACTGAGAGACACTGAGACAATGAATACAAGTACACAGTACACACACACACACACACACACACACACACACACACAGATCCTGACAGTGTTTAAGGATCAAAAGAATTTTAACATTGATTGTGTAAGGGTAGTCAGAGGAGGGTGGTGTTTTCTCTTTGATTTTCTGGCCTGTTGCCTAGCAATGTTTATATTTACATGTTGAGTTGATCTAATCCAATAACCCAGTAATTCTGAACGGTTCTGGTTAGAGCTGTAAAGACATTATGACATCCTAGGCCTTTAAATCTAAAAGTATAACTACAGTTACTGAGCGAGTCATTGTCACCCAGAGACAGACTCACAAGGCAGATTGTCATTTGCTGTGTGGAAACTAGCTGTGCCTCTTTAATTAGCTCTGAGCCATGTGTGAGCTCTTTTGTTCATAAACTGACACTGAAGAGACACATCTGCTTAAGTTAACTACCAGAAATCTCCCATTTCGTAGGAATGTGTGAAAAGCTCTGTATCCCCATCACAGTTCTGTGAATACTGAGAAAAGACTATTCATACCTAATGCTAAGGCTGAGCATCTGGCAATGTTGTTATATTACTTGCTTCATTATTATTATCAAGACCTATGTGAAGAAAGTACTTAATAAATACTGCACCGTTGTGTGAATGAAGTATGTGGCCCTTCACAGATTTACTCTATTTTTGCTGATTTGCCACTCCTAAATGTTTCAGATGATTAAACTATATGTTATATCAGACATATGACTTGAGCAAATAAAAAATGCAGCTTTTAAGTTATTATTTAATTTACTTGTACTCATCGTTTTAGCTTAGCAGGGACCAGGGTGTGGGGGCAGCAGTCTAAATAGAGACACCCAGACTTTCCTCTCCCCAGACACCTCCTCCAGCTTCTCTGGGGGAAGCCTGAGGTTTTTCCAGGGCAGCCAAGAGATATAGTCTCTCCAGGTTGTCCTGGGCTGTCCCTTGGGCCTCCTCCTGGTGGGACGTGCCTGGATCACATTACGAGGAAGGCGTTCCTGGGATCTTCCTGAAGTCCATGATCAGTTGTTTTGTTTTGTGGACATTCAGGGTCAGGTTGTGTCCTGAGCACCAGCGTGACAGTTCCTCCACCTCCACCCACTATACGGTCTCGTCTCCGTCACTGATGAGACCAACCAGTATCATGTTATCCGCATATTTGATAATGCGGTTGGTTGGGTGGGTTGGACAGCAGTCGTATGTGTACAGGGCGTATAGTAGAGGGCTCAAGTGCGTCTTGAGGGGAACCAATGCTGAGTGTGAATGTGGAGGAGTAGTGTGGGCCGAGTCTTACTGCTTGTGGTCAGATCTGTCAGAAAGTTTTTAATCCAGTTGCAGGTGGGGAGGGGGATCTGTAATTCCAGTTGTTTGGTGGTGAAGGTGTCTGGAATGATGGTGTTAAATCTGAGCTGTAGTCCACGAAGAGCATCCTCACATAGCTCTTCTTGTACTCTAGGTGGCTTACCGCTGTGTGGAGTGTGAGCTACTTCAAGCTCCTCCTAGATGGCTGAGCTCCTCACCATATCGACTATGTTATTTCATTTATTAAGCAAAAAACGCCACCCAAATCATATTTGGCCCTATGTTAAAAATTTCCCCCTAAGGCCAGTAATTGATCATGCCATCCTTGGTGGCATCAGCTGCCATCAAAGATTTGCAATAACTGGTAGGGAATCTTTAACTTAGATGTGGAAAAATTTTGCCCCAATTTTCTCTATGGGGTTGTTTTAATTCAGATACGTATATTGGTGTCGGATTCTGGGAGTTGCTGCTTGTATTTTTGTGCCTGCTATTAACTACGATTCGCCCCTAGGTGTCGCTTGTGCTCTGTTGGGTTTGGGCAAGTGTTTTCCATCTCCGTGATCAAGCTGGGAGGTTTAAAAGAAGCATGCTGCCAGCACTTTGACGCCTGAGTGTTTTGCCTCTGTGGTAACATTCAACCGGCCAAGTTTAAGAAATTCATGTTTTGCTAAGCTTCGACTTATCAGTCTTGTCCTTGCTTATTTCCAGGTTTAGCTTTGGACCCAGTTCAAGCTCCTTTGAAACTACCTACCTGACTTCGCCTTCTTTGCCAAGATTTCCAGTCAGGCTTTGCTGGCAGCCATTGGACTGCATACTCTCAGCTTCCCCGAGCGAAACCTGTCCACCCTCCAGCGAGCGGCACCTCTGGACTCCGTCTGTAAGGAAAGACCGAATCAAAGTTCTGATCCATGGGAAGGATCAGTTAATCAAAGTAACCAGGCCAACCAAGCTTACCAGACCAGGAATCGCATTCCTCCGGCGAACCAGCTTCACCTACAAACTGTAAGATACCAAACAATGCAAATCCTAATTGTCCCCATCCGCTACTTACCTGTTACCCTTCCATGCAGCCGAGAGGTTCCAGTCCCAGATCCCGCCTTCATCGGACCTGTGATAAAATAAACACTTTAAACTTCATAATCTCTCTGTGTTTTCTGNAAATCCTAATTGTCCCCATCCTCTACTTACCTGTTACCCTTCCATGCAGCCGAGAGGTTCCAGTCCCAGATCCCGCCTTCATCGGACCTGTGATAAAATAAACACTTTAAACTTCATAATCTCTCTGTGTTTTCTGCATGTGGGTCAGATTGGCTACAAACAAAATGACAATGGGAGAGTTTTTCCAGCAAGAATGTCCCTTTCAAAGTCATGCCACAGAATCCCAATTGGATTTAATTCCACCAGACTACTCCAAAACCTCCATTTTGTTTTTCAACTAATTAGTGGTGGACTTGTAGGTGCAGTTTACCTCATTATCCTGCTGGATAACTCATGTGCGCTTGAGGCTATTGTCACAAAATTATCTCCTATAGGATGTTATTGTAGAGAGCAGAATTCATGGTTCTATCAATGAGCTAAGTCACCCGGCTCCTGAAGCAGCAAAACAGGCCCAGGACATCACACAACCCCTGTTTTGCAGGTGCAATAGGACGCACACTTTCCAAAATGTTTTATTTGAGGTAAGTGAGACTTGCAGGGCTTTAGATGTTGTTTTTGGTTATGTGATCACCTGGAGAAATAATGGGAGGCTGGTCACGTGCAGGAGGTTCACCACTGTTCCATGTCTTAGCATTTGTAGATAATTGATCTCACTGTTGCTTGTTGGAGTCCTGAAGCATTAGGAATGGCTTTAATAACCTTTCCAGACTGATAGATCTTGGTGACTTTGTTTATGAGCTGTCCTTGAATTTCGTTTGGATCATGATGTATTGCATTTTGAGATCTTTTAGCCTACTTGATGTTGTCAGAAACGTTTGATTTAAAACATTGCTTGATTTTACATGGCTGGTAGTAAACAGGCCTGTGTGTGGCTAGCGAACCTGACCAAAAATGTTGGTTAATCACAGTACATGATTTAAAAAGGAAAGCAGTTATGTTTTCCGATAGAACCAGGTAGGTTTGGATAGTTGTTTTTATTAACCATGTTATCTTTATCTGATATAAACTTTTGTTTGGTGATCTGAAACATTAAAGTGTGAAAAAAAAGCACGGCAATGTAAGAGGGCAATTACCTTCTTGTGGCATTGTTTCTATGGATACATTGAAGAAGTCAAATATGGTATGGATGTGACTGCATGTATATTAATTAGTGAGTCTCCAATTTGTGTGTGTAGGTGCAGAAATCTCAGAAGTCTTTAGGATAGGTGAGAATGGTACACCTTCCTGTTTTCTTTTCCCTTGCAAATGAACACTCTTATGAATAAACTAATTATCTTTTTGCAATAATTGATGTGTAACGAGACAATGAACCACACTACTTGGATTCAAACATTCACTGGAATGAACACACCTAGACACTTACAGGCGCTCAGAGAAATACTCAGAGCACATATTCACTCATATGCACTATTCTTTCTCATGCACCCCTTCCTTTCTTTCCAGTCTGTCATGTTGCTTGGGAGTCCCAACGAATACAAATCATCTCTCACTTTTCAGTATGGGTTTAAAGGATTGCAGCTCGGTAAATATACATAAAATATGTGCGAACAGAATGAAGAAGAAATAAAACAAAAGACCAACAGATAAGGGGGAAGAACAGTTGGGCAGATCCCATGACAGCATTAGTCATCAGAGTGAAGACGATGTACTAAAAATCCTACTTCAGCCAATGGGGAAAAAATGCAATGAATTTCAGGGATGATCGTTCTTATTAAAGTTTTATTACTGTGTATCTTTGCATGAATCCCTGCTGCCGCTGTGGAAAAATCATGATATCTGTAGCAATGTCTTCAGTTTCCTTTAAGCTCTATCATCAAGTAAAGGTTTTAATGTGTACTTTGGTTTAACTTTGTCTTAACATATTTTTATTGTTTCAAGCTGTAAAGTCTTAGAGACTGTGTTTTCTTGACATTGTTAAAGGTTAAATTTTTGGAAAATGTCAAAGCATCTTACCCAACTTCTAACAATAGCCTAAATGTTGAATTTCTTGATGAATTTGACATTAATATATTGTAAAGTTCTAAAATTGCTCCTTTACTTAAGTCATTTTTAACCGTAAGGTTTTCCAGGTGTGATTCTGAGTTATAAGTAGTTATAAGTCAGTTTTGACTAGTCCTGCTGTCATTTCTGAGTTGTGGAAATTTATAGTAATATTTGTTTTCCAAAATGTATTTATGTTTGAGTTCTTCAAATGTCATCATAGTATCGGATCGGATTGCTTACAAGTCTTGAACCTTTTTTAAACCATTGGATGTCCATTTCTTAAACAGCGTCTGCTCTTCCTGGGCTAAAGTTATGATTTTCCCATATCAGGGTGTACTGGGATAAATTGTTAGGTTCCTTCATTTTCTTTTTCACCTCAAACCACCATTTATTCATGTTCCTTATTATTGTATTATTTGTTTGTGTGATTAATTTTGATTGTTTATTAGAGATCAGATACTGTGAAAGAGGTAAAGTTAGGCTTTCAGATTCCATTTCTTGCCATTGTGGGATAAAGCCCGATTCAAAATGGAATTTTATTGTTCTTAATTGCACAGCTCAGTCAATCTCCCTTTTAAACTATCTGAAATTGTTTTCAACAAAATCACCCCCCTTTCGTCAATAGGATGGAACTTTGCGTTGTCCTATAACATTTGATAAGGTTGGATCATACAGAGAGGGATCTTTGACCATTCCTCTGTACAATCGTTCCATTGACCAGAGTCCTCTCATATACTCCCTTCTCTTCAGCTCACTCCATAGTTTTTCTATAGGATTAGGAGATCAGAACTGTGATTGCCATGAAATCGGTGTCTATTTTGTGCCTGGTTAAACATTTCTATGTGGATTTGGTCAAATGTATATTTGTCCTGCTGTGAGATCCAATGGTAGCTATTTGTTTTTTAGTTTACTGGCAGAGTCCATCAGAGTTTTTACTCACAATGCCCTCACATTTCAAAGAACTCATCATACCATACACTGTAACAAAGTTTTCAGGGCCTTCACAAGAAAAGCAGACCCACAGCATCACATATCTTTGACTAGGCTAAGAGTGGGCATGATGTGCCTTTCAATATATCCATCCTTCCTTTCACACCAAACTAAGTCTACTCAACTATCATATAACCCAAGCACAGTTGCAGGTAAAGTTCTAGTAGATTTTAGCTGGCACTCTTTACTGCCATTTTCCTCAGCCATCCTCCTTACTGTGTATGATGGAAAGATAAATATGGCTGATGGCCTGTGGCTAAAAGAAATGGACCTCTGTGGATCTTATGTTATAATTATACCCTAGAGAACCAGAAATGAATGAAAAACTTCTCTTTAATTACTTAACTATAAATTTAAAAATATACTGCAATTACATTTATTTTAAACAGATTTTTATTTATAACATTTTACCACCAGTTTTTTCTACTTTAAAATATGAATACATTTACCCCCCCCAAAAAACTGTTATTTTTGAAAGTGTTCAGAGTAAGATATGTAAAAAAGATCAATTTATTTTAAGAATTTTTACCCTTTTTTACCAGACATGCCAATAAATATGTCCTGCACTGTATAACGAAGGCTTATGTGCATGAATGAATCAATTTGCTGTAAAGTGCTTTGTGAAAAATAATCATGGTTTAAAGGGTACTGGGCAGTTTAAAGGTCTAATGTAAAGTTGTATCAAAAACAGCACCCTCAGAGGTGAACCCTGTGTTATATTTGACAAGTATAGCGATGTATGCTGTGAGAACGCATCTATCTCAGCAACCAATAGTGACACTAGCACAGAATCAAGGAAAAGAAAATTGTGATGACGCCACTATGACCCAGAGACTGTGTGGACTGTGAAGAAGCTTTGTTTTGTCATTCAACATTGACTGTTTTTTTTCAGGTTGGTTGGGAGCAGTTTGATTGCACTTTGGCAGCGGCTCAGAGTCATACTTTAAGCAGCACTGTGTTTGTGCATTGCTCAGTACAGCACAAACTGCTGTTGCATGCCTCATGCAATACAAATAAATGGGCTTTAGAGCATTGCAGCATGATTTTTTAAATCTGCATTTTAAATCCTAAAGCTACTGTCACACTATTTTTTATCATGCCATGTAAATGTGTTTGTCTAAAAAGGTATGTTACTTGGGTTTAAATGTGAGGAAACTAGTTACCCTGTTTAGATTTTTTTTTAGATGTTTATTAAACAGGAACAAATGCATTAACCATTATTTCATATGAAATAACAGATGTCATACATACAGATTTCCCTGTTTCCTGTTTGGCTTTTAGTAATAAAACATACAAGCAAACTGCTAAGTAAAGACAGTACAATAAGGGTATGTAAGGGTATGATAAAAACATTGGAAAAGAGCAACAACACTCAGTGTTTAGTTTGCATGTTCTTGGAGGAAGAGTGTAGACTTAACAGTATTTAACTTTAAAGGCATGTCACATTTTATGTTGTTTTCCTTCAGATTTTAACTGACCACCTATTTGGTCAAACAGTTATTAATTCATTTAATTAAAAACTAGGTTAGATGCTGTTAGCTCAACAGCCTAGCATATAAAAGTGAATTGATCTTCCTCGGTGCAGACAGAGCAAATGCATGCAGTATGTTTTTATATACATGGTGTTTGAGAGCTGCAATGTGTATGCCTGGGTGCCTTTGCTACATATCCAAAACAATCCATTGCACCCTGGCTTAGATGGAGACCAAATTGCTCTGGTATTGGATGCATTGGAAGGCAATGGTTGGGTGTAATTTACTTAAAACTTTACCATTGAAATGCAAGGTAGAGTGGTGGGGGATTAGGTAATAAAGTGAAAACTAATAAGAGAACATTTAGTTTAAAGACATTTATCTTATAAAAATCTATTTAGGACCTGCATTTATATTTTTTTATATCAAAGGGCAATAATTAAAATTCACAAATCTCAGTCTGCTTGACTGCTTTTATAATGACTTTATTTTGTTGTATATTTTCTCTTGTATTATTGTGTATCTCATGTCGATATATTGCAGCCATATAAAATCACTGTTTGAGTGTTCTATATGGCTACCAGATAATGACTGTGATGCTGTATATTCCCATATGACTTTGTTTTTCCTTCCTCAGCAAATTGCTTCCTCCAAATCTACTGAAGGCTCCAAAAACAACTTCCTGCCTTCCTTTGGGAAACAGATATTAAACAAAAAGCCAATCTATTGCTTCTGCCTTGACAGAAATCATATACATTATTTTAGGGATGGCAGAGAAAGAGTGAGAATTGGGGGGAAAACAATCCATTTTAATAGAGCTGTTTCTGTATTATTGGCAACTTTACCTCTATGCACCTTTTTAGTTTTATATAAGACACCACATGCGGCCAGGATGTGCGTGTCAGCACAATACTGTAAACAATAAAGGAGCCACAATAGTGATTGGAGCCGGCAATTCTTGAAATAGCTTTGAGGGAGAGAGAATATTTATTCACTTTAATGATCAAACCCTTTATTGACTTTTTAGAAAATCCAATATTCAGCCTGCAAGGCAAAAATAATCTTTTTCATTGCGCTGCAATTTCATGATGGTCTCTGGGACAATAAGCATTTATAACCCTCAAACTGGCATCAAATGCAGGCACAGTCAGACCTCTCTGTGGACATATTTGTGCAGACAAAGATGTGCTGTTTATGTACATCAGAATATATGTAACTTACCCTGATTTAAACTTGTTGTACTTTTAAAATGTACTACACTCATAATTAAACACAGTCATCATATTTTCATGAGGAGACACATTCCTACATTTTGTTAGTAGGCTTGTATATAACAGGTTGTACAAAAGTACACATATGGCATTGCAAACCCCTTCCCACCTTATTCACCTGGATTTGTTTGTCTCCTGCTCCCAATGTCACACTCTGCTGGGCCTCGTTGCACCACCATTGCCAAGAACGAGACAAAACATGATTTTGTCTGGCAGCTGGCTTCTGGCACTGCATTGATACATGGTAATCCAGCTGCCAGTGGGGAACTGCGGGGGTGGTGGGGTGGGGTGTAGGAGTGAAAGCTGTGAGTCAGGGGAAGAGGAGCGACAGAAAGAGTGAAACAAAGAGGGAAAGATAAAGTAAAAACAAAAGAAGCTGGCAGGACATGTGTGATATAGGTGGCTTGCAGTTTTGCAGATATTACGATTCTGCTGAGCGCCGTCTTGAGATGCAACGGGGAGTTGTCTGCACCAAAATAAAAATAATTTAAACATATACACAACAAACCTGCTGTAGTAAAGAAGAGCTAATTTTGGGAAGATTTAAACTCTCGTCTACAGAAAGAAATTCAGATATTTCTCAAGCAGTAATTATAAATCTCTGAGATGGTTCATGGACTGTATTTGGTGTGTTTAGGTAAGGTAGCAGCACACTGGTTTAGGTCATAATCAGCATTGACACAGAATAAAGTGAAAACCTTAAACCTCCACAATGATCTCTTAATAAATCTAATCCACAATCCTGATTCTTGAGGCAAACAATCCATGATGTTTTAGATGCCTCTCTGCTTCAATGCACTTTAAAAGAAACTGCATGTGCAGTGCCTAACAAGTGTTTCTGTACCCCTTAAACGTCTCCACATTTTGTCAGTTTAAACCAGAGTTTAGTGTAATTTACAGGGATTTTATGCGACTGACCAACACAAATTAACACATTTCATGTAAAGAAAATAATACATGGCTTTTGAAATATTTTACAAATAAAAATGGGAAAAGTGCATTTGTATTTGTCCCTCCATCTATGCTGATATCCCTAAATAGAATCCAGTGCAACCCCTTGCCTTCCAAACTCACTTACACTTGTAAACAATTTATTCTCAGTGTAAATCCACCTGTTTTGTAAAGGCCTCAGAGGTTGTTTAGAGAATATTTTGAACAAAAATCATCCAAACAACTCAGAAACACACCTGGCAGGTCAGGGATGAAGCTATACACTGTCTTTTATCCACTGTCTGAAAATACAAAGAGTATGAGAGAACTGTAAAACTACCAAGTCATAAACTCAAGGTCTTTTAATTACCCAGCAGATAACTCTGAATGAGCTGAAGAGATTCACAGCTCAGGTGAAATAATCTGTTGACAGGACAACTACTAGTCATCCCCTCCACAAGTCTGTTTTTTATGGAAGAGTGGTATGAAGAAAGGCAGCGTTGAAAGAGTTCTACGAGAAGTCATGTTTGCAGTGTACCACAACCCATGCAAAGACGCGACAAACATGTGGAGGCAGAAGCTCAGGGTAGATGAGACCAAAATTTAACTTTTGGACACAAGTCATAAAATCAAACAAAACAAAAAACAAAGTAAAAAAAAATCTAATGCTAAGGTCTATTTGACAAGCCATAATGACATTTCGGGGTTTTTAATGGACTCTGGCAAAGAAAATATGAGATGCTTTAATTATCTGATCATGTGCCTGATAAATCATTGACACATTTATATGAATAAATGAAAGCAGAAAAGAATGTCCATGCAAAAATGTAGAAATAAAAATATTATTTCTATATGGTAGTATATTAACTGTATTTTATA
>JAHUTJ010043268.1:0-11148 GCA_036250325.1 Characodon lateralis
GGAATGGTTCACAAATAAACGTATCCAGGTGTTGGAATGGCCAAGTCAAAGTCCAGACCTGAATCCAATCGAGAATCTGTGGAAAGAGCTGAAGACTACTGTTCACGAACGCTCTCCAACCAACCTCACTGAGCTCCAGCTGTTTTGAAAGGAAGAATGGGCAAGAATTTCAGTGTCTCGATGTGAAAACTGATAGAGACAAACCCCAAGCGACTTGCAGCTGTAATTGCAGCAAAGGGTGGCGCTGCAAAGTATTAAAGCAAGGGGGCCGAATAATATGGCACACCCCACTTTTCAGTTTTTTATTTGTTAAAAAAGTTTGACACATCCAATAAATTTCATTCCACTTCACAATTGTGTTCCACTTGTTGATTCTTCACAAAAGTTTAATTTTATATCTTTATATTTGAAGCCTGAAATGTGGCAAAAGGTTGAAAAGTTCAAGGGGACCGAATACTTTCGCAAGGCACTGTAACAACTGTGCTGGTAAATTGCAAATGAATTGTTTGAAGGATGGATCACACTAGGGTTTTCTACAGTACTTTAAAATGTGCAACAACAAAACATTTTATTAAAAACGCTAGTAAAAGTGGTTAGCTAGTTCACGCAAAAAGTAGCTGTGGCTTGGCAATGTTCCGTCATGTGTGCAGTGCATCTGATGTTTTTTGGACTTTTTCTGCCTATATGTCCATTTCATATTTGTTATGAAGTAATTACCATTGGAGAAGGGTGGGACCACCGGGGATAGTTTTGGGCCTGTGCTGTTTTGGTGGTTGTTCCAGTTCAAGAATAAAGCCTGTAGCTGTAAAGTCAAAGTTGTCTTCGTTATCCTTAAAGTTCAAGATATTACATATGGCGACAAGGATCAAATCCAGATATTCAGGAGTAGTTAGGGCATAGTTTGTGCCTTGTAAAGGGAAGTTAGTAAGTTCTGAGGCGCCTGCAAACTAACAGAAGCGGAGAGTGACTGGTAGTGTCACTACATGCATGCTCAGTATGCTCAGTATGAGGGATTGCTTCAAAGTCAACGCCAGTGACTGTCCACTGTCTCTACATGCTTATCCAGGACGAGTGACTGCTGCAAGTCTCTGACTCGATGCAATCTGCTGGGTTTCCTTAGATAGAAAAACTTTTTATCCAATTTGAATAAATAACTGAATCTGACTGCACTGTTCAATTGTTAGGATTAATTGGAATGTATGTACCTTACTTTGTGCCCTGAGACGATGTGTTGTGAATTGACGCAATATAAATGAAACTGAATAGTGGGGAACAATGGCTGCCACAGTGGACTCAGTGGCACTGTTCAACAGCGAGCTGCAACCCTGGGAAAATTATTGTGAGAGTTTGGATTACTTTACGTAGCAAATTACATTAAAGAGGAGGACAAGAAGCGAGGAGTGTTGCTAAGTTGCACAGACTTGCGCCTTGATGAGGAATCTTCCCCTCAAGCCAGGGGATTGCTCCTACACTGAGTTAGTGGGGTTGTTGAACAATAATTTTCACCCCAAACCAAGTGAAATAGTACAGCAGTGGAAGTTTAACACAAAGAGTACCCAGAGAGAACCCAAGCATGCACAAGGAGAACATGCAAACTCCATTTCAGAAAGACCCCAGGCCAGGAGTCAAACCCAAGACCTTCTTGCTGCAAGGCAACAATGCTACCAACTGCGCCACTGTGCAGCCCTGTTTGTGATATGTACTATACGATTATTTAATGGATTGTTATTTCAGAGGGTTAAGCATTACTATGTATTTCTAATACAGTGACGCCAAATTAGCCTGATTCCTTTTACAAAACCATACGATCCAATAAAATAAATAGGCAAAGGGCTATCCACCCCTCCCTACACCTGTTGCCTGTTGACATTCCCAGATGTGGAAAATAATCGTTTTGTAATGCTGAGCCTAGCCAGTCTTCCATTAATAAATTGCATTTGCCCTTACCTAAAGTAGGATACATGTAAAACAAAAGGCTTTTTAGAGTATAGGTTAAAAGCTTTAATGCTGTTTCTTATTCCTATGTTTGATGTTATTTTAGTTAGCAACTGTTAAGTAAAATCATTGGATTTAAATGTTAACATTTTCCTCCTGGTCTGTGCCAATCTCAGATAACAGTAAAGATAGCCTAGTCAGAGAAGATCTGCCAGGTGGCAGCCACACTAGCAAAATTACTGCATGAGAAAGGAGAGAGAGAAGGAATACAGACAGAACAAGGAGGGACAGAAGACGACACAGGGGGAGAGGATGTTGACATGATAATGGCGTATCCAAAGCCAAATCAACCTGACCCTAGTTTTGAAAAACAAGTGTTCAAAGAATGGACCAATCCAAAAAACATGGTACGAGAAGTACCTCGCTATGTAAATATGGGTACTGATAGTTCTGTGCTTTCATTGCAGTAGATACTTTAAGTCAGGAAAACCAAAAATATGGACCCTGCCTTTGTCAATATCTGATTCAGAAACACAAAAAGCACTTTTTGCATTGCATGAGAAATTAGAGGCCTACAAACTGGCTGTTTCAACTATTGGACATGAAAACAGGCCAGTTACTACCCATTTGTGCAGTGCAGTCAGTACACAACAGGCAGAAAAAGGAACTAATCTGTTAAAAATAATAGGGGGCGAGATGTTTCTAGCGAGACAGGAGAGACTAAATGTACATCCTTCAATCAAACGAGGTGTGAAAATTTTGACAGGTGGGCGGGACTTCCGGTGGCAGGGCGGGACTTCCGGTGGCTGGGCCTTCCGGTGACGTAACCGGATATCATCATTAATCGGATGTTGTCATTAGCCGGATATCGTCATTAACCGGATGTTGTCATTAGCCGGATATCATCATTAATCGGATGTTGTCATTAGCCGGATATCGTCATTAACCGGATGTTGTCATTAGCCGGATATCGTCATTAACCGGATGTTGTCATTAGCCGGATATCATCATTAATCGGATGTTGTCATTAGCCGGATATCATCATTAATCGGATGTTGTCATTAGCCGGATATCGTCATTAACCGGATGTTGTCATTAGCCGGAGATCGTCATTAACCGGATGTTGTCATTAGCCGGATGTTGTCATTACAAGGAAGCGAATCTTTGTAATTGTATGTTTTTAGATGTTTTTTACATCTAAAAACAAAACATGTAGTTTCTTCACTTTAAAAGGTCATTCAGGTTAATGCAGGCACATATTTCCCGACACCAGCTTAAACAGAACTTTCAGTAAACCTACTTAGTAAGATCCACCAGGTTTAGGGAAGTCCGGACCCGTTAGATGGAGAGCTGGATTGAGCAATCCCTTTAGACATAAGGAAGTAGGAGGGAGGGGTTAGCTCATCGGACAACAAAAAAATCTAATGTTATATTGATGCATACACTACAAATTTAATCTAATAAATAATTCTCACCAAGTATAAAGTCATGACTGATTCTTTATCAAAAATATATTCCTTACTTTTGGCATATCTTGAACTGTCAGCTACAGTACATCCTTAATTATTATACAAAAAAACATGTTTTTAAGACAATAATCACTACAAGCATTTTGATTCTATTCTCTCTTAAACAGTGTTAAAACTCAGGAAAGGAGGTGCTGAGCCTTTCCATGAAAGCAAAGGCATGAACCAACCTGGTTGGTGGGTGGAGTCAGGCAGAAATAACCTCTTATGGGGAGGCTATGGGTGGGCCCCACAGTTTCTTCATTCCAACCCATCTTAGTGTACCTTAAACTGCAAAACTGTTAACATGCACCTACCTCAGAAACAAGCTGCTTCTTAACTCTCCTGAAAACTCAAAGTTTTAATCAATCTGGGNTCTAAACATGGATTATTGTGTCATGCAACATATAAACAAACATTCATTCCAACAAAACAAAGACAAAACATCAAAGACAGACAAATGGCCAAATTTGAAGCTTCAAGAATTCAAAGAATTTTTTAACAATCTCTTTTCAAAATATGTTTTCTCAGCCATATCTCTTAATGCTGTAATTGATCAATTTTGTTCTGACAATCTTCAGGATCCTTTTTTAAGATGAATGCACATAGTCCACAGAGATCTCAAACTATTTAGAAGCACAGCAACAGTGTTCATTAACATGAATCCAAACTTACTGATGCTGAAACCCTTTGCCAATTCTTTGTACTGTAACTCTGTAATAATAATAGCTACAATCCTGAGAATTATTGTTATAATTCTCTTTTTGTTTGGCTCAATTTGATCGCAGCTGTATTCAAGAATTTCTCTGCTCAGGTTAATTGCAAAGAAGTATTTTAAGTCGGCATTGAAATTTTATGCAGTGTTAGACTTAGCCAGAAATTAAGCTAAGAAGCTTGACTCCAAACTGGACATTGTTCCAACATAGTGTTTCAAAAGGAGAACAGGCAAAACTTTCTTTAATTTGGGCTATTTAAATTTTGAGAGTTGGGGAGGAAATTATTACTAGAACCCCTCTTTAATAATCTAAATGCTGATAAATGTTCCAATATTTTATTTCTTAGTAATCTGAAATTACCCTGTGTACCTTTGTACTCCTAGGTATACTTTTAATCTTCAAAACCCTAAGAAATCAAACAAGGAGACTCGAGTTTGAGCCCACCATCCTCTTTAGTGTTGAGAGAGCCTTTATTTCTTTTCTTTTCCTAAAATAAAGGATTTTACTTGTCTTTATTCCATTATAAAGAATCCTAGCCTTGGCTCCAAAACAAAACTCTTCAGCCCCAATCTGTGTTCCCCAGAGTGGAAATTTTGAGTATTATTGCATTTCAAAGCCACCAAATGACTGGAACCCATAATTGGCTTAGATCCATTTTTAATAGGTCTACCTTTAATTAAGTATTATAATTTTATGGACCCAAAATCTATGGCTCACTGGCTTCAGGAGTCCAGGAACCACAGGTTGAGTACTGCTGCATTGAACAACAATGTTACCTTTCTGCAGAAATTGAAGGACTGGCTTAATATCCCCAAACCTATTAGTGTATTATTTCTGGTTTGGACAATAATCAGATTTAAAAATTGCAATCACTAGTTCACAGCTCCTAATTTACCTCAGATCATATTTGCTCCTAACCCAGTTCATAATAAGCTTCAGACAAACATTATGCTAAAAAAAAAAAAAAAACAAGAACAAAACAAAAACACAGATCTGTTTTAAAATAGAGGACAAGCATGCTTGACAAATTTTGTACTGTGGTGTAAAATAATTCCACAGTTTCGAACGCCTTTTCTATGCAGAGTCTTTTAGGGAACATGAGATTAGTTTAATTTTTGTGTGGTACCACTGTCTAATCTGATTCTTTCTTTCCATCAAAAATAACCAATTTCTTTCATTCTCACTTTAAAGGTTTGCTTTGCCAAGGAAACGGTGTTTAACAAATCCAATTACTCTGAAAGGTTTTAAAAGTTTTAGTTGGTGACATCTTAGAAAAAAACAAGTGTTTTAATATTTCTGTGCAACACAGAACTGATTAGGTTTCCTTTCCTTACCCAGAGGAAAACAAAAGAACCTGCAGAACCAAGCCTTTCATAGTTTTTTGTCAGGACCTGATATAAGGTACAGTGTAAATAAACACGCTGCATGAATCAGAAGAGGGAAGAAAAAAACTAATATAACCTCTTCCCTGCAGCTGCTGTGAAAAACAATGAATTTGTACCTTCCACAAGCGTAGGTTAGCACTTGCGGACAAAACCTGCACCCCACTGTAAGTACTGTGTCAGATACTGTATGAGGACCATCTGCCGTAAAACTAAGCCTGTTTGAATGAGGTCTCTACCCATTAGATTTATGGGATACAAACTCTGACAACAGAAAAAAATGCCGGAAGGAGAGCCCATCAGGTGTTACGCATGGGCTGGGTTTTGAAAATGCTCCTTCATGAGATCTGTCCTGAGAATGACATAGAAACACATGGTTACTGCTGAGTTTTGGAGATGTTGTAACTTCCTTTGCTTTTTAATCATTTTAATAACTAGAATAGACCCTGAATGTTCCACGACGAAAGAGAGAACTTGCTTCTCTAAAAGAATTAACTGGAAAGTATCAAATGAGCTAAGTTATCACCCTTTTCAAGATACTTTTCTAACTCTAAAATAATATTTTACCCGCTATATCTGTCAACGTCAAGCAAGCGTGTCACATGAGCAGCGGTTAATAAGCGTTCTTCGTTGCAGAAAATAGGAAAAGATTTATGCAAATATGTGTGTGTTTTTACGTTACCCCCCTCAATTTCCTAATCGCTCCAGAGTCAGACTGTTATGGCACACAGTCCTCTATCAGTCCAAAAAACCCAGGCCCTTCCCAGGTGTGTTGGTGGGACATTCACTCCTTCCTTGTCCACTTTAACTTCTCCAGGAGGGAGAAAGAACTTTGCTCCAGCTTGTTTCTCTTCTGCCCGCATAAGATGTGCTTTCAATATAAATCCAGTGTATCGCTCTTCTGACTCTGGCAAACAACATGGATCAGTCAGTCAGTCAGTTGTCCACATGCCTGTCACTTCCTTCGAATTCTACTTTCTGTGTCTTCCACATTCTTCCTTCCACAACATGTACTATACTCCTTTCTAAAACAACTGTCTTTTCCCATCTCTAATGTCCCTTTTCACTTTTACCTTCTTTTCCAACTGATTGCTGTATTTAAGACAAACAAAACTTCCTGCAGGAAAAAAAAACTTGTCTTATCTTCCCAAATTAAAGCACATTTAACACAATCATCCCCACCTTTTTCTTCATTATTTTATAAATCACAGAGTCTGGAGAAGGACCCACCTCTGATGCCTTTGAGGTTCTGGAACCCATTTTTTACCTGTTCAGCGGCACGTCTACTTTCTCCTTTATAAGGTGTAGAAATTGCAAAAACCACCCACAAAACCCTTTGTTTTGCTTTATCTTATTGTTACCAATAAGAACCTCCCTGTATTCCTTACAGGGTAACCTGGCCCTCAGTCGATGTCCTCCCTCTCCCAACTCTAGAACCTCATTAATTAGTTAGGAGATGATGGTTAATGTGTAATAAAAAATAATAAATATTATCATTCAGCGCAACTTCTCACCCAGATATATTTGCAGATCTATAGTCCGCATCCTATCAGCCAGAAGCCGCAGGCAGGCACTAGGACTCCCCTCTGTTAAATGGAGGTGGACTGAGGACAACTTAGTCTCCAGGCTGGCCAGGCGTCCTTATCGCCTCCTGCGGATTCCTCTGGCCCGTCGGTCCTGTTTGTGATGCCAAATTGTTGTGGATTTTCTTATCAAAGTGGGAGAGAAATCAACTCATTAACAAGAAAAAGACCGGACTTTGTCTTCATAAGTTTATTCAAAGGCATTTCAGCGTTTGAAGACTCTGTCACTGAGTTTAGTCAGTGAAGCAGAGCAATGGACAGAAGTCACAAATAGTATGTATACCAGAATGAGGGTGTGAAAGAGTTTAGAAATATGGTCCCTAGACCCCACCCCAGGTCAGAGGTAACCAGGTTATTTATGAGAGCACCCATCTACCATCCCTTTAGAAACAACACTTCAGGGAGTGTTAACCATAAAACTCCTGATAATGAATTTAGAACCCATCTGCTCTTAAGTAACCAAAACACAGAGGTCAGAGAGGAGAGAGGTAAAGAAAAGTTCAGAGCACTAAAAGAATTTTCCGCAACAATCATGAAATAAAAGTATAAAATTCCTTTACAGCGAGTCAGACTTTTAGTGCCCCATTTGGTAAAAAAGTGGTGCAAACAGTTTAATCAAATAATTCACTCAATGATAAAAAGCACCTTAAGTAAAACATACTTGTATTTACTTTATGTTGCCAATTTATTTACATGAAGAGAGCATACCATACAATTAAAATAAAAAACACATAGCAACCAGTTGCTTATTAAGTTTAATATTATTAAAATAAGTATCTGGACTGCATAAGGCTTGATTAGGATACAAAGACTAAAATCAACACTCATTTGATTGGATAAGACAATATTAAATAGTTACTAAAACTAACAACAATAATAGGAAAAATAAATACATTTAAAGAACACTGAATTGTTTGGAACAATACAAACAATCTTTCTAAGAGAACAAAAATGAGCAATCTACCAACATTGATTATCAGGTGTAAGAACCCAGATTATGCTTCAAAGATCCCAAAAATTTCTAAAAAATGGGAGAAAAGGACACATGGATTGCCTTCACCATGGCCTGAAAATGGAAGCTTTGACCTGTCTCTATGTGAACAAATGGAGACTCAAATTCTGGATTATAAGGCAAAAGACAAAAGTAAGAAAAGAGTGGCAAAAAGAGAACATGAGTTGAGCATTTTAAAGTTATTCAAAGAGGAAGGTCAGAAATACAGATAGAACTTGAAACAGCAGTTGACAGACTTGAAAATACAACATGATAGAACTAAAAACAATAATCTGAAGCCAGCACGAATATACCCTTCCCTGGCTGGAACACTTAATATCATGGGAAATTTTGATTACAAAGGAGAAGAAACAGAACAGGGAGAAACTCAAATATTACATGGTGAGTTATTGCAGGACATCAGTTCTGAAGTAATGAGAAATAGAGAACGCCCAATTAATACACAGGGTGCGGGAAGTGAACAAACTCCATCTGCAACGCAGAGAGCACTCCCAATAAATACAGATTCACCAGTTGCAATTCAGGGCATACATCCTCAGCATTGTAGTACAACAAGGAGACAGCCTTCCAGAAGTGTACAGTCAACAAATTCAACATCACAGCAACCAGGTAGGACAAGAATAATTGATAGTTATGCGGAACACACCAGGAGGTGATCCATACTGGATTAACTTGAATCATACTGGACCTGATTTAAGACGTGAAATAGATAGAACTATTTTTCAAGAAATAGAACAACAACTGGACAATCACTATTCTAACCTAAATGAACCAGAAATATTAGCTGAAGAACAAGCAGAGGCTGCAAATGTGGTAGTGCAGCTCACTGAAGGGTCACAAACAAACAGAGAACAAATTGACAGGCGGTATGATTTGGCCTAATATTCATCCACCTGATAGATACACAGAAGGATGGCAGATGCCAGTTCTGGTCAAAGGAAATACAACCCAATGTGTTCCTTGGGCCTCTGTGGACCTGGTCGGATTGGTCTCGCGGTTGCCTGATGTACACGAAGGTGCAAATAAGTGGATTACAAAAGTTGAATAAGAAACAATAAGGAAACTGCTGGCATTGGGAGACATTGAAGTAGTTTGGGCACAGTGTCTTGGGACTCCAACCATGGAGAACATTTTGAAACGAAACTATGCTTGGATGCTTAATCATCGAGCGGATGGAATTGAATTCAATGCTTTTCGAAATGTGCTCCGGAGAGAACTGCGAGCAGAATACCCAGCAAGGGTAGACCCCAGAGCACTAAAAGGGGAACCACTGGGTGACAACGAGAACCCAGCAACGTACATCTCTAAACAATTGGAGAGATGGAAACAGGATGCAGAACAAGACATTGACAAGAGTCCTCTACTCACAACCATATTTCGGAATACCATCGTAGAGAGTATGCCTGCACCTGTGCGGAGCAGACTCGAAGATGTTGTTCGTCTGACATCAATGTCACACAAGGAGTTTAGAGATCATGTGGTACGCAACGTCAGAAAATACAGAAAAGAGGAGCAAAAGCTAGATGAACAAGACAAAAATATACAAAGAAAGCTGGCCCAATTGCAACTTGGAGAGCTCCAGGGAAAGGGTAAATCTAAAACGCAGGCTGTATTGGTGAAAGGGGAAGAATGCCCAAACGCCTCATCTACAACACCTACAGCACATTTTCCTGATGTGGTGCATCCATCACAGGTGGGTCCTCCAAACTTTCCAACCACCCCACCACTGCATCCGGTAGTAAATGTCTACCCTACGGCGTGGAATTCACAACCATTTGGAGCACGAGGAAGACAGCAAAGAGGATCCCCATGGGCAAAAAGAAATGCTGCACCCAGAATACCGGGGAAATGCTGGACATGCAATGAACCCGGATATCGTGCTGAACAATGTTTCCTTTGGCAGAATCCTTGCATGGGGCGACCGCGTGGCAGGGCCAGGCCGGGTTTTCCCAGAGGTCCAACTAACACGCCGAATTTTGGCTACTAGGGGTGCCCAGAGAGCCCTACAGGGGAGAATCAGTACCCAGTTGTAAGCATGGGTGCAGAAAATGAGCCAATGCTAAACATTCAAATAGAAAATAAAGAAACACCAATGTTAGTTGATACAGGAGCAGCTTACACATGTGTGAGCCCAAATTATGCAACTCATCTCCACCATGTCTGATAAATTTGTATTGACGGTAGGGCTCTCGGAAACAAGACAACTAATTCAAATGACGGCTCCTGTACGACTGGTAGCAGATGATGATGAAATAAAAATACCAATTTTTGTCTCTGATCAAACCCCAATTAATTTGTTGGGCAGAGATGCTCTGTGTAAATTGAAACAAAAACTTTGGTGTACCTCTCAAGGAGTATATGTTCAAAAAGAAGGTGTGGATCTCCAAATGTTCATGCAGGTGCATGAGGCAAAGGTCTATTGGCTAGGAGACATTGACAGTCCAGTTGGGAATGCAATTTCTGAGTGGGGCCAGTACATTCAACTTCAACTTCCAGAAGATAAAAAAACCTCGTTTGGACTACCATTGTACAATGTACTACGATTTTTCTAAAAGCGAAGAGTTTGAGGAAAATGGGACAGTGAAACGCAAGGATTAAATGTGAACTTGGCAACCAAATACATTGTTATTGGTACACAAGGGACAGCGATAAATGTGCAAATTAACAATTTCATTTCCAAATAGTATAACGTTCCGGAATCAGTGCCACACATAACCTTGTTTGTAAATAAAAATGTTCATGCAAAAGACTTGGGACCGATGATGAAAGTTGCAACTACAACAGAATGGGAAGAAACAGAAAGTACTTTAATTTTCCAATCATAGGATGCATCAATGATTAAGATTGTAAGCGAAACATTGATGAAATCCAAACCACAAGTGGTGACAGTGCCTGTAAACGACACAAACACATTTGAAGAAAAGGAGTTGTTAAAAGGAAGTTTGATTTTTGAGGACATGTTAAAACATGTTCCAGATCATATATGGTTAAAACATGTTCCAGATCATATATGGT
>JAHUTJ010043269.1:0-13634 GCA_036250325.1 Characodon lateralis
AGCTAAGCTCCTTAGTAACTCTACTCCTTCCACACAGGTCTTGCTCTATGCATCGTTACCTTGGTTTCGAAGAATCTTTGGAAAGTCCCACGGACCATGAACCTCACCGGACATCTTACCTTGGCTGGCAGCCCGACCAGATCAGAGTACCGTTTCAGTTGCGAACCTTGTCCACCCTCCTTGAAGGATTACCTCCCTGGCTCCTGTTGGCACTTCACTCTGGATCAGCACTCAGTCCCGACGCATTCTCTCCCTGGCGGATACAGTCGCCCCATCAGTAAGCATATCTGCAAACTGCGTTTTGTTTCCATTATCTATTACTTTGTCACCGGTCCTGTTCATAACTTTTATGGACAGGATTTCTAGACGTAGCCAAGGGCCGAAGGGGGTCTGGTTTGGGGACCAGTGGATTTCGTCTCTTCTTTTTACAGATGACGTGGTCCTGCTGGCACCCTCTAGCGAAGACCTACAGCATGCGCTGTGGTGGTTCGCACCCGAGTGTGAAGCGGCTGGGATGAAGATCAGCTCCTCCAAGTCCAAGGCCATGGTTCTCGACCGGAAAAGGGTGGCTTGTCCTCTTCAGGTTGGAGGGGAGTTCCTGCCTCAAGTGGAGGAGTTTAAGTATTTCGGGGTCTTGTTCACGAGTGGGGGAAAAATGGAGCGGGAGATCGACAGACGGATCGGTGCGGCTGCAGCAGTAAAGGGGGCACTGTGCTGGGCCGTTGTGGTGAAGAGAGAGCTGAGCCGAAAAGCAAAGCTCTCAATTTACTGGTCGGTCTAAGTTCCTACCCTCACCTATGGCCATGAACTTTGGGTCATGACCGAAAGAACGAGATCCCGGATACAAGCGGCTGAAATGAGCTTCCTCCGTAGGGTGGCCGGGCATTCTCTTAGAGATAGGGTGAGGAGCTCGGCCATCCTGGAGGGGGTCGGAGTAGAGCTGCTGCTGCTCCACATCAAGAGGAGCCAGTTGAGGTGGCTCGGGCATCTATACCGGATGCCTCCTGGACGGCTTCCTCGGGAGGTGTTCCAAGCACGGTCCACCGGGAGGAGGCCCAGGGGACGGCCCAGGACACGCTGGAGGGACTATGTCTCTCGGCTGGCCTGGGAACGCCTTGGGCTCCACCCGGAGGAGCTGGAGGAGGTGTCTGGGGAGAGGGACGTCTGGGCGTCTCTGCTGAGTCTGCTGCCCCCGCGACCCGGTCCCGGATAAAGCGGAAGACGACGAGTACGAGTAGTTTATCTTTGCTTTTTGTGTAGTTTTAAAAATGCCTTTAAATTGCGCCTTTATGATTATTTTATAAGTTGTTGCAAGCTGTCAGTTTTAAATATGTGATTTCAGACCAGGGCAAAAAAAGCGTTCATTGACGAAACAGCCAAATTTCTAATTTTTGTGTTTAAAGCTGAAGCATAAACTCA
This sequence comes from Characodon lateralis, assembly GCA_036250325.1. Lineage (NCBI taxonomy): Eukaryota > Metazoa > Chordata > Actinopteri > Cyprinodontiformes > Goodeidae > Characodon > Characodon lateralis. The sequence continues at coordinate 1,420 of JAHUTJ010043269.1, forward strand.
CTGACACAGAGCCGTAGGTAATGCACCTGGTTAAATTAGTATGTAAGCAAAACAACCAATAAATTTCCCATCATAGCCTTGTATTTATGAGCAGATAAATAATCCTGCTTTCCACCCGACCACCAACTAATCATGTCATCATCAAGTCCAACCCAGACATCAATGTTTGTTGGTTTCACTGCCGTCTTATTGGCTCCCCATCATTTCCACAGACATCTCAGAAAGATCGCCTCACCCTCCTCTGCATTCCTCCCACCTTCTTTCTCTCTGTTTAAAACAGCAGCAGCTTCAGATCCCTCACTGAGGAAAAGCATACTGTCAAGGTCCACTGGTAACACTCATCTTCGAACAGAGAAAAACATCAGACCAGGTAAGTTAGGCTCTATCATTTAATCATAACAGAATCAAACTGAACATTGCTTTGGCTCATTTTATGTAACAAGAGGGACTTATTGTGTGGAGATTTTTATATTATTTTTTCAGTAATTTAAGGGAAAATCATTATTTTAATATAATTTTTTCAGGCAGTGCCATGAAAACAGTGTGGTAGATTTAGGACCATAAACAAGCTTCTGGTGTTTTTCAAGTGATAGATCAAAAATGAATCAGTTTAACAAGAATAAAGTAGGAAAGAATGAAAAGTACAATTTTATAAAATTTACATTTCTGTTTACAAAAATATATTCTTAATTCTTTAGTGAAAATGGGAAGTTTCATGCATTTGCAGTTCTTTGTTTTGCAATTATATACCCATGACAAATATACAAATTTAGAATTTCCAAATGTTCTGAAAAGTCTGATAAGATTTCTGCAAGCGCAGATAAATCTCCAAAATGAAAATGCTTTCAAACTAGCTGCTGTAAACCAAGACAACAATGGTTGTCTTGAGAACATTTTGTCTTGAGAAAAAACAAGTCCGTCTTTCTGTACAGATATTGTGGTGCAGAAAGGTTGAGTGTGGCAACAAAGCATGAGGAGGTCACACTGCAACACATAGGATTCCCTCTAGCAGAATTCTGCTGCACTGGTCTGAAGCATCCTTCGGGGTCCATATAAATATGCAAGGCTGAGGAAACGAATTGCAGCAGTCAGGATGTGAGTCCTACGGCATTCCAGGACAGAAACCTTATTCATTTGTTGAATTTAGATGGCGTTTAACGTATTCGATAACTCGGATTGGACAGATATAGAGGAAATACTTGAAAACATAAGAACTGGAGAAAAAAAGCTGCTTGTCTTTTGGTCTTCACTGCTTTGAAAACCCAACAGAATCATGATAGATTTAAAAAAAAAAAAAAGCTTTACACAACCTGCAAAATACACAGACAAACAGTTTTCAAAAAGCTGACAATTGCAACAGCTGACAACTGGATTTCTTTAAACCTTTTTTAAACATATTTTCTCCTCTAAGGGAATACATATTCAGGTAGATAAACTTTTGCTTTATGTAACAAAAAAATAACAAAAAACGTTTATTTCCATAAGTTAAATGGAAAAATCATGTCCTGGTTATTTTACCTGAATACAAAACATTTCCAATCATAGAGGATCAGCATAATTTCATCATTAAGTATGAAACATGTCAATTTATATTTAGTAAGGTTGTTTGTAATGTTGGCTGTGACATAAAATAAAAAAAGGCTTTTCATTGACAATGACAACTTGAAAACCTGCTGCATGGAGAAAATAGCCCAATTCAGTGCTCAGGTTGGATGTTTATTCATTCTTAATTTCATAAAAAACTGTCTTCACATCTTTGTGATCCTTTAAGATTTACGATCTGATCTTCTGCTCTTTCAAAATATTTTCAGTTGGATTCAGTTTTAATAACTGATGTGACCATTCTAGCAGCTTTTCTGTCTCTGAAACCTGTTTAGATGTTAGATGTTGGCTGTGCATTTCAGATTATTGTATTGCATTCTTTGTTGCATTTAAAGATTCTTATCAAGAAGGTCTCGGCACGTTTCCCCATTCATCCTTCCTTCAATTAAATGAAGTCTGTTAGCACCATATGCTCAAAACAGTCCCACACCATAATGTTCTTAACTCTAAATTTCACTGTTGGCATAGTATTTTTAGAGTGATCTAATTTATGTACTAATCTGTTTTTTATTTCTTTGTATATGTGGATTACATGGGCTGTTACTGAAATCTGTCTCTCTATTTCATTGTAATGGCTCCATTAGAAATATATTTACTAAGAAAAACAGTGATTTATTTTCCACGCTGTATACACAAAAAGATGACACACTTACATATCTTATTTAAATTCAGTTTTTAGATAGTGTTTTTAATTGCATGGTAATGTGGAGAATAAAAAAGTACTCAGCTACCAAGAGACAAAAATCTCCGGCAGCATTTTCGTTGAAATCCCTGGTTAATACTTTTCATTATTAGTATGACTGGCTGTGAGAAGGAGGGGTTTTTGCTTCAACTGTCGCAAGTATTATTTCGCCAGTCTGTACTGTGGCACAAATGATACTAATTAGTAGCGTTTGTGGAAGAGGGTAAATGTAAAAGGGCAGCAGAATAAAAGGTCTTACGATCAGGCCGGCAGGTGACAATGATGCAATGAAAGAAAACTGTACTTGGGTGCAGATTGATGAGCAATCTGGCGAAGAAATGAAGGGTCTTAAGTATGCCCTGCAATATTCACTGCAACATTTTCACAGTTTTAAATAGTAAGAAATCAAATAATTTTCAGATTTGAAAAAAAATTTTCACTAGAGGCACTACATTTGGGGTTTGATTACCAACTTGTAACACTTGCAAAGGAAATCAGATTTGTGTGCACCAATCTAAATACAATTAAAAATGAAAAACCCTTCTATTCTTTATTCTTTTCTACTGACTGCAAATATTGAACAAACTACAGGCCTTCCTCTTTTCCTCAGCTAGATCCATTTCTGCTTCTCAAATGCTCAAAGAACTGCCTGAATTTCTAAGATCCCCCGTCATTAAACCCCCCTTAAGCTCTGATTTCTCAGATCCTTTGAGCTCACGGTACAGTGTCCTCTCTTTTAGAGATTGTCCAAGGATACCTGTATCTAAACCCAGATCTCTAAAAGCTCCCACCCTACTGTGCTCTGGTACAAAGGCAAGTTTCTGTCAATAATGCACAACTGCACATTTTCTTGTCATCCTTAGATTATATTTTCCTCAGATGAGGAGTGCTGCCTTCAGGTATAGAGGTCCAATCTGGTGGAGCTCAGAAATGGCTCCCTGACTTTAAAAAAGTAACTCCTGAGTTTGCTTAGTCAGGCATTTTAAACCAAATCTCAGACATTGCATCAGCAAGCATTTATTCAAGTGGTTTTAGGATTTTTTTAGAGATATAATTCTGACAGCTCCTGTAAGTAAAACACATTACAGTTTTAAATTTGAAAGCTTCCTGGGCTTAGCACACACATTGTGGAGAAGGCCTCCAATACCAACAAAAGTGAAATTGCATATAAGATTTATTTGCTGCATTTATTTGGCCTTGGATTTTGTTTGGGTTAGTGCATTGGAAGACAACTTAACTAAATGAACAATGTCAGTACTTCTGACATCTGACACCCCTTCCGTCTTCTTAAATAACATTTCACACATTTCAAATGTATGGCACATTTTCCCCATTGTTTTTTACGTTCTGTCTTTTCATAAATCAAACACTGATTATTATCCATATAGCAGAGAAGAAAATATTGAAAACGACAAGTTTTTACCTTATTTTACCTTATTTTTAAAGCAAATGCTCATAAACTGCTACTCTTCTAACTTCCTTGGAGCAGCAAGCTGTGCTACAGCGCTATAGTTATCCTTACATGAACAAATTCAATTTTAGTTACTGTTACTTTTTTGTTTATGAGCTTTTTAACTCATCATATGAAAAAAACGTCCTCTCCACGAATTTATTTTTTTTATCAACAAGTCTGTTTGATCTGCAGTTAACCCCAAAATGAGTCATACTAATGGCAATTTTAGATTTAAAAGATTTTACTTCAACTGAAAAGTTTGTTTTTAACAGCAGCTCAAGTAATAGAATAACAATGTAAAAAGGACTGTCAGTTTTGAATAAATTAAGTATGTGTGTATAACAGCTTGCAGCGCCTGCAAACAGACAGCAGTCACTGAGCTCCTGCCCTCAAGAGAAATACTGTGACTCTACCCTGCATAAAGTTTGTACTAGATTTCATTTTTTTCAGCAGCCGTTCAACCCTGAATTAAACATTTAATGACACCAGGGAGAGCTCCATTTCATTCAAGGTCATCAAAAAGTTTTATTATGTTAAATGTTTAAAGTCATTTGAATGCATTCATACACAACATTGTCTGTCAGTCACCCTAATTCCTGCAGTATGGTAGAGGAAGATCTCCAAAACTGGGTAAACAGAATACAAATGAAGTAATATAATGATAGAATCCAATCCAGGTCCAGCTCCAATAAAATTGGCCTGGAGGACCTTTAAACCCAATGGAGAGTTTTTAAAATTTCAGAAAAATAACGCAGTTGGCACAGAAATACATGTTTGTCCATTTTGGCCTCACTGCTGTGATGCAGAAATTGAATAAATTTAACTATTCCAAAGAAGTATTTTAAAAATGTATTGTTGCTTAAATATTTTAATATATGTTTGTCTTAATTAAAATTTCAGGGTAATGTATTCTTGATTGACCAACATGATGACAGACAATCAAGGAGGAGTCATGTTTGAATGAGCTGACAAGAAAGGAAAATATTAAAATGATGCATCTCAGCTGTACTGAATTATTCTGCAGATGCTAAACATACCAAACAGAATAAGAAAATTAATATTGAAATGTTTTGTTCTGCAGCCTTCAGCATGTAAATCAGGACTTAACACTGTTATGTTGCATTTTTAAACACATTTTATCTGTGGATAGAAGATGTTGCTCTGTGCATTCCTAATGAGATGCCTTTATAACTATCTGCCTCATTATACCTTGGTCTTTACCTCTCACTGTGCGAATGTGTTGCTGTTTGTAAAAGCATGCCTTTCCTCCTAACAGTCTTCCATTTATTAAATGTCATGAACTTGTTTTTGCTCTCAACATACTGTTTACATTTTGCATGTACTTGATAGTCTGACCTTTTAAAGGTGTTGTTGATGTTCAGCTGTAAACCTGCTTTGGTTTTATTGCAGTGCACGTATGGACAAATCTGCTTCCATGGAGGCTAACCACAGTAGTCCAACTGGAAGCACCCAACCTTCCTTATCTGCAGAGCGATCTCAGGGGCACATTTATGAGGTGGCCGTGCAGAGCAACTCCACCAACCACAGCTCCCAGTTTGCAGATGTGGCCCTGCTACAGACGTTCAAGCCTCTCATCATCCCTTGTTACGTGCTCGTGGTGGTGGTGGGCGTCGTTGGGAACTATCTGCTCCTCTACGTCATCTGCCGTACCCGCAAGATGCACAACGTCACCAACTTCTTCATTGGAAACCTGGCCTTCTCAGACATGCTCATGTGTGTGACCTGTATCCCCTTCACTCTGGCCTACGCTTTCAATCCACACGGTTGGGTCTTTGGCCGCTGCATGTGCTACCTGGTCTTCCTCATCCAACCAGTCACAGTGTACGTTTCTGTCTTCACGCTCACAGCAATTGCAGTGGACAGGTGGGTGGATCGACATCCGGGCAATCACGATTTTGAGAATTTCAATTATTTTCACGTTTTTCTGATATTACTTTGATTCATTTGTACTGTTATGCTTTAATGTTTTTTGGGTGGGGCAAGACTCAAACATAAACAGTTTCTTAAAAAAGTTTTCACATCACTTGAAATATTAACTTTTCCTAATTTATTTCACATTACAACCACAAACTTCAATGTATTTTACTAAGATTTTAAGTCATAAACCAACACAGAGCAGTGGATGATTGTGAAGTGAAAAAGTGTACATAGTTGACTATCTTTTTTCATCAGTGTCTATGAACATACATTTTCAATAGTTCTGAATCAGATTTATCTTAGTCTGGACCTTGCCTTGGCCATTTTAACAAGGTTAAAATAACAAGGTTTACTTTGGGACTAACAATTTCCTCTAAAAACAGTCTTCTAAATAGGAGTGGATTACAATTGTAGACCAAGGAGCTTACAGCCCAACAAATGCAATCATATTTTATTCTTTGAAAATTAGGCAAATGGAGACAGGCATTGATTTGCGCATACAACGAAATGGAACAATCTGCTCTCTTTAATCAATGATCAGACCTCTATTTGCTCAAGAAATGACTCAAAAGTGAAAATTTTCAATCAGCAAATTCTCGTAAATGTTAACAAGGTTAAAACTTTCACAGCTAGATTGGTGAAATTTTTGAAAATATAATAATTCTTAAAGGGAACACATGCAGAAAATCAAAACAAATAATCAGATGTGAGCTTCAAAAATATTTCTTATTTGCCTTTCTGAGGATTAGGACTCTCTAGTAAAGCCTTGGTGTGTGTCTGTTCAGTGTGGATTACTTTAACATCAACAGAATGTTTTAAGTACAAGAACAACGAGTTAAAACATTACAAAAATATATATTTTGCCTTTTCTTTCCACTCAGACATTACAGGACACACAATCTGCTCGGCACAAAGCTGTCTGGCTGACTAAAACGCACGTTATACCTCATTAGATGCACAGAAACAGCCTTAGGGCTAATTAAGCCGTTTAACATTTCTCCACTATCTGATCACCGGGACATGAACTTTTAGTTCACTCATGCTTGCGAGGATGTCGCAGTGACATTAATTCAGCCATTTGATCCTAATTAACCATGCATTAATTCAGGTAAGGTTTATAAAGTATCACTCTCCCTCCATTGCAGATATTACGCCACGGTTCACCCTCTGAAGAAGCGGACCACTGTGGCCACATGTACCTACGTCCTCACTGGAATCTGGCTGCTGTCCTGTGGCCTGGTGGCTCCGGCAGTGACTCGCACCTACCACGTTGAGTTCAAAGAGGAAGGCTTCACTATCTGTGAGGAGTTCTGGTTGGGTCAGGAAAAGGAAAGACGGGCCTATGCCTACAGCACCTTGCTGATCACGTACATCCTCCCCCTTTCGGCTGTCTTTGTCTCCTACCTCTGCATCACCGTCAAACTGAAGAAGTGCGTTGCCCCTGGAAACAGGACACAAGATCAGGTGGGCATTCACCAGGCCCGAAAGAGGAAGATCTTTCGCCTTGTTGCTCTCCTTGTGTCTGCCTTTGCAGTTTGCTGGCTTCCCATCCATGTGTTCAACGTACTGAGAGACATTGACATCCATCTGATAAACAAGCAGTACTTTTTACTCATCCAGCTGCTGTGCCATCTGTGCGCTATGAGCTCCTCCTGCTGCAACCCCTTCCTCTATGCATGGTTACACGATCGATTCCGCACGGAGCTGAGGAAGATGCTGAAGTGCAGCCATCGCATTGGAGTCCCCACCAGCCACTGTGCAGCTGGTGTGGTTTTGTAACCTGCTTATTTGCTTATTTATATGTTGTGCATTTGGGAACTTATGCACTACATTTATGACCATAAAGCATAAAGTGCAGCATTCTGATGAGAAAAGGGTAAAAGAAGCTGGTGAATGATGCTGCTGATCAGCCATTTCTGCCTGAAAGTGACCTACACTCTGAGAAGCTTGGGGAGCAAAAGATTTGAGGAGAAAGTTGTTTTTTATCTAACAGCTACTGATCTCAGTTGTCCTTTTCACTTTTTGGGAAGCACCTGTCAATGTTTTTATTTATTATGTGGCTAGAAATTATTGGTTCCACGTTGAGCACAGCACAGTTAAAACAGCAGAACCTAATTTCCTAATATTTCCTAAGTTTTACACATGTTCCTGTTGTATTGTTTTTACATTGCAGCTCATGATAGTAATGTCTATTTGCATGTTTAAAGTTAGGAAACATGTAAAAAAATCCTTAAAAAAAAAGGAATGCAGCACGAGACAGTCGAATATGGGAAAGCATTTCGATCAATAATTGGATGCTTTTCAGTGAATCCTACTGTCTAATAAACAACATTCAAAGCATAATCTTTATTTAGCACCACTGCCCTTTAATCAACTCCAGCAGATGTGAATTAGGTGCTGCCTGGTGTTCAAAAAGTGTAGTGCCACCAGACTTTGTTTTTTTCACTCAGAGAAATTGCATTTACGTTAATTTAAAACTTTTGCATATAGTACTGCTACAATGTCCATCTTGAGTTTGTATATATGTACATGAAACCTAATAAAAATGTCCTCATGAGTGGATACAGTATATTAGAACTTCTTTTGTTGAACATCTAAAAGTGATGATGAGTGCTTCATTTTAAACGCATGCTCATATAGAGATTGAAGGGCTGTTCAGATTTACTTACTAACTATGCCTCTGGCACCTGGTGGCACCAGACGTTTTGAACACCAGGTGGCACCTAATAAATGTCTGCTGGTGTTTATTAAACGTGTAGTGGCAATAAATAAACAGATGGAGCTTTTAATGGTGTTTATTAGATGCCAGGTGACACTGCTCAAAACCAACCAGGAAGGAGGTAATAATAATGAAGTCTCTCACTCAAATGTGAGCTCATATGTTGAAGAAAGTTGTTTTTTATCAACAGAACTTAATTTCCTAATATTTCCTAGGTTTTACCCATGTTCCCATTGTATTGTGTTTACATTACAGTGGTTATTATGGTGAGGAGGACATCTAAACAAATATTGTCCATAAGGCAGTAGCTTGGACACTTAATGGACCAGCACAGTTCCAGTTCAAAAGCTCAACAAGAAGGCTCTGCAGTGGAAGACAAAGGCATAGCGGGAAGTCATGAATAAAGCTCACACACAAATGTGATTGAAATATTGACCAATCCCATGCAGTCTATTACAGAGAGCTGTGTAAAAATGAGCTTTGTGATAAAATTCATATTAGACAGTAATATGAGAAAGCTGGTGGAAGCTGCAACTGTGTTACAGATTTGTGTACTTGACTTGTAAACTGTACAATTCGACTGAACTGACTTTGTGCCTTGAGATGACGTGTTGTGAATTGGCTCTTTATAAATAAACTGAATTGTTAACAGTACTATTCACCTAACAGTTAGTTAGGTGAATTAGTAAGTAGTAGTGAGTTAGTAATTAGTTCCCAATTCTGCATTATGACTATGTTGGTTTCCTAAGTCTCTGAAATTCAATTCACCTGCTGAAAATCAATTCAGCAGGTTCCTTTAAGACAGCTCTTCTTTTTCTGCAAATGTAATTTCTGTCATATTCAGCTACAATAATATGCAGGCTCTGCAGTGATGTTAGAATGAATGTTTACACCATATGGCAGTAGGAGCCCGAAGTGGTGTTAAGTTATGTAGCAATTTTGCTTTTTTCTAAGAAACAAACAGTATGCTGATAAAAGATATTCCTGGATTATAGTATAATACAATATAATGCATGGGCTCTAGAGTGGCAATGCAAAATATCTGCTTTTAAAGTTCTTTAAAGAGATTTAAAAAATTACCTGAAGTATTTACAACAACCCAGATTTCAAGCAGCAACTGTATTAAGAACATTTTGAATTGTCCGGGGTTGATATTCAAAAGTCATTCCTTGAGGAACTCAACAAGCTGTGGCATGGTTAGATATTACTGTTTGGAAGGTTTGGACTAGTGTTTTCCTTGTTGATAGGAATATGTGTATGTCTTCTTAATTTTGGCATGGCCAAGCAAATGACCCACACGCAGCAAATGTGAAGCCAAAATGAGCAGTTTTTATTTGATACTCTATTTTAAAGATACAATTATGCTACTGACCAGAACATTGTGTCTGTTATGTTAAAAAAAAGTCCCAATTATATAAATAACAAGCTAACATTCAAATAATTAGTTCAGCTAACTCTAGGAGGATTGACATACAATGTGCCGGAGCCAAAAAATGCATTTTTTTTTCTATAGGATTCTTTTAAATACTTTAGCCTGTTAGTCAGTTCTGGTTTGTTTTTCATTAACAACGGAAAGACAGGTTTGGTTTATTTCTCAAGAGATGTACAGATAATTATCAAGTACCAGTATAACAGGCCTAATTTTTTTTGTAGGAAAGTTCTTGGTTCCAATTGGATCCCCACAAAATGATGATGTAACAGTAAACAACATTCTGTCCTCCCCCTTCTATGCACAAAACCTAAATGAAGTGACGTGAGCTGCACACTTTTTAGACTGCTGCTGTTTGCTGTTCCATATGATATGCAATTACTCCATATATGGTAGTGCAGATTCCTGCCTCAAAAAGCACTTAATGTCTCAGAAAAATAGCACTTAAAAATGACTCTGCTCTGAAAAACTGTTGAAAAGCAGATTGTGATTTATTTATGTATTTGTCTCACTAACTTCAAGATTTATAGGTTTTTTTGCAACAAAATATGATGAAATTTGCCCTTTAAGAATTAAAAATGAGTCAGTTTTGTTGTTGTTTCAAATTTCATGTAATCCATGGCTATATCCTAATTAAAATAATGTAATATTTATTATGATATTATTTAATATAATAGCAAAAATTCAAGATCTTATCTTTGAGTTTTTATGCAATGGGAAGACAGAGTTTGCAGAGTAAATTTAAAGACTTGAAGGGTTATGATTTATAATTTTGTTCAAATTAAAATGGTGAGGCTGATAAACTTCAAATTCACAATGTTTCCATCCTTTAATATCTGAAATATAAATTGCAAATACAGACAGAAAGTTCAGTGTTTGCAATATTGTTTGCAGGAACTGGTTGGAAAACATGAGACATGCTGACTGTCTTTAGATGAGAGGATCCTGATCAGAGGCCAGACAAGATCGAGGTTGATGAAAAAAGGTGTATGTGAAAATGAAACTGAAGAGAAAATGAAACTATCAGTTCAAATCATGTGTAGAAATGGTCACTACATGTGACCATTTTTATTTGATTGTTTCCATCGAGATCAGATTAAACAGTGTGAGGTTAAATTTATGAAGCTGCACCCTGAGGCTTTCATCTTCTTCATGCTTGTAGCAGACACATACGCCAACATCGAAGCAAATCATTCAAAATTGCCTGTGTGTTTATGAAAAATAATCTAACAATCAATATGATTGTGTTGTATTGTATATGCTCTGCTGTTTATGGTTTTTGCAGTTGAAATGACTGGCATGTAAAATGTTTTTATCTGTAACAGAGACTGATTAGTTGCCAGGTTGGCCTAAGTGTCCAGTTCTCTTGTCCCTCGCAGCATACAAGTTTCTGTATGAACCTAACTGTCTCAGTGATGATTAGTTCTGGATACATACAGCGATGAAAATAACTATTGAACACATTTTTTTCATTTACATTTCTAATAGGGCAAGTGCTGTATGCTTGAGCAATCCAAGAATTACACATGTAAATTAACACAAAATATTCCACAATTTGTGTGTAATAAACTCGAATAAAAGAAGGAAAACATAGTAAAACCTGAAGAAACCTAGGTGCAAAAAGGTATAGAAAACCATGAAAGTAGCAGGACTCTGTCAGCATTTAAAACACAGTCCTGACTGCAGCTAGTGTAGTCCTAATGTGTGGCCCATAAAAAGGTTTCTGATGCAAAGAAGAAAGCTAAGACCTTTCTGAAGACCTTTGAGACATTATTGTTGCAGAACATACTGAAGGAACTGATCCAGATTTGGGAAGAACATTTCACCATAAACCAGGCATGACCAAGTGCTCCTTGCGAGATTTTTGACAGAGGAGTCAAAATAATAATGAGAAGAGCCAAGGTCCACTCAGAGTGCTTCAAGATCTGGAAATAGCAGGTACAGTTTTTCCATGAAAACAAAAAGTGTGGCACTCAATCTCAATGGCATCTATGAAAACTCAGTGCGCAAGACTCCACTACTGAAGAAAACGGACGTTGAAGCTCTTTTGAAGTTTGCTGCAAAACATTTGTACAAGCTTATAAAATACTAGGAAACTATAGTCTGGTCTAAACTCTTCAGGCATCAGTGCACCAACCATGTTTGGAGGTGAAATGTCACTATACATCACCCTGTAACTCCAAACTCACAGCTATGTATATGGAAGTGGGAAAATCATGGCGTGGGGCAGTTTATCACCGTAGCGATCTTTATATATGTTGGACCACTTGTTTGCTGAATATTGGACCATTTGCACGTTGCTGGATGCCACTATGCCTTTCCAACGTCATCGGCCATTTTGTACCGCAGGATAGTCTGTCCTACAAAACCCAGCGGCCACTGCGGCTGATAT
>JAHUTJ010043270.1:0-13627 GCA_036250325.1 Characodon lateralis
GTGAGAGCAATAACACCAGATTTAACACACCTGCTTCCCATTTAAACCTGAGATCTAGAAACATTAACGAGTCACATGACACCAGGGAGGGAAAATGGCTAATTGGGCACAATTGGACATTTTCACTCAGAGGTGTTCTTTTGTTGCCAGCGGTTTAGACAACAAAGGCTGTGTGTTGACTTATTTTGAGTGGAAAGCAAATATACACTGTTACACAAGCTGTACACTGACTACTTTACACTGTATCAAATTGTCATATCTTCAGTGTTGTTCCATGAAAAGATAAAATTAAATATTTACAGAAATGTGAGGGGTGTACTCACTTTTGTGAGATACTGAATGCTGGATTGTTTGGATATACTATTTCCTTTAAGAAATGAAATGATCCTTTGAAAACTGCTTTTTGTTTTTACTGAGGTAATCTTTGTGTGATATTAAAATTTGTTTATTGATCTGAAACATTTAGTATTGACAAACCAGCCAAAACAGTAGAAATGTGTAAGGACTCACACTGCTGTGAAAAAGCAGATATGTTTTTAATTTCTCTCTTCATGATATTCATATCTGCTCAAAACACATATAAAGTTTCAGCCATGAATATCCACGTCCAAATGCTCCCAAAAGGTCACCTGTTATAAAATTAGTTATAGTAATTCTGTTAAAGGTCTGAAATTTAAATACAAACTTCATTAAACCTATAGCGGGTAACATCCTTACGTCAGCATGTTGTTAGCAACTCAAATTGTTTGTACTGCATTTTAAAAAGGAATCTGGACTGAGGTTACAGTGATGTTGCAGCTTTGCCGTCCTTCGTGCTTAAAATTCATGCATCATAATCTATTTTTATAATAAGTGTGAGCCAAACTTGTTAAATATATACTGTTTTGAAGATAAGGAAGCTGGTCCTAAATAACTTGCAATAACATTTTTATTGTATTGCCTAAAGAAACTGTAACAGGCCACTTATGGAAGGAGATTCATGAGAAGGCACAATGATCAGGCTTCAAATGTCATCACACAGGGATGTTTACTGCTCTAAGTCAATGATTTTTTTTTTTTCTTTTTAATGGAAAAAGGTGCAATAACCAAATGTACGCATTTAGACATTACTAAATGTAAATGGGGTACATTCGGAATCATTTAAGACTTTTTAAGGCCTAAAATTGTAATGAATAAATTTAGGACTTTGCAGACACCCTGACCAAGTTATCACACCATAAAAATCCCAAGCTGCCCCACATTGCTACTTCTGACAGGATGTCTTTTAATTGTCACTGAGCTTCTTCAATATTAGAAGGCAGGTGATACTAAAAATTATCCCGGCTGTACCGTTCTGAGTGAGCTTAGTGGAGCAGGTGAGCGTTGCGATCTGGAAACTGTCTTTAGTCACTGGAATAACCCCTGAGTGGTGGAACTGCTTTGCAGTTTGCTTCTCAATTTGCTCCACTTCAGCCCAGGTTGTCGGCAGGGTGAGATAAACCTTTGCATCTTCTGCCTTTTTCACATCAACCTAAAAAATTCATAACAGAAAGAATGAATAATGAACCACATTGATCGATGGAGATGTAATTTCATATTTATTGACTTAAGAGAGGCCCCTGCATAATCCACCTGCCAACAGTCAGCCATTCATGACACCTCTTTGCATAATTGGGATAATCATGGTTATCTTTACGCTCAGTGAATTTATGATACAAATAATCCAGCTTTTTCCTGGAACACTACCTTATAGACGATAAGCTCATGCCTGCCATCTTTCAGCGTGGTCCCATCTCCTTTCATTAGCTTGACGAACGCCATCCCAAAGGGCTTCTCTGATTTATCCCTGGCTGAAGGATACACAGGAGCATAAGACAGGAAGGAACAGACCCACCTCCAGCATGGTGGCAGGATCTGCCATAACAGGAGTAACTCACATTCCTGGGAGGATCTGTGTCGGAACATCACCTTCATGTGGCAGCGGCACACGTCTTCAATGGGAATTGTCACCTTGCAACAACATGATGAAAAACAAGGGTAATAGATAATAGACAAAAACGTGTCAGATTAGTAGGGGAGGTAAATTAAACACACATTTTTTTCTCGAGACTTATTTCTTCAAACTGAGCTATACAAATTATTCATAAAAGTAAGCTAAACAAAAAGTATTAGGGACCATAAAGTACACTACCAGTCATATTTGTTTGCACCAGTGCTAAACATTTCGAAAAAGCCCTAAAATAAATTCATCTTTTATTATGTAGTTTAATCTCACACCAAAAAAACAAAACCTTTTAATATTTGATTACATTTATTCAGTGGGGAGGAAGTTTTTTCTGTCATGCCAGTACAGACAATAAGGGTTTGCTAGAAATACTACTGGTACTTTAACTGGAATTGTGGGATTTGGTAAGATGACACTAATATTCAGTTTTTCAGCAACACTACAGGTGGGTTTGTTGTGAAACAAAGGAGGAGTATATCCACTGTCCAAGTATGGGGGAGGACCTGTGATGCTGCAGGCCTATTTCTTTTCTAAAGACCCTGAGAGCATCAGGAAAGCTTTGAAATATCAGGCCATTTAAAAAAATCTAGATGACTCTACCAGTAATCTGAACATGTGGTGTCATTAGGTCTTACAGGAAGATAATGATTCAAAATAGATTTCCAAATCAACACAGAAAAGGTTTACTGGATACAAAAATCAAGCCTCTTTCTCCGAAAACCTGTGGGAGGAGAGGAGAGCATAGGAGAGGATCCAGGACTGGATGATTGTGCAAAGAGGAAGGTCCGCAGATTCCTCTCTATGTATGCTTCAATCTTGTAAGATGTCATAGGAGAGTCTAAGTGCTGTCCTATTGGCCAAAGGGTGTTTAACAATGAACTGACCGGAGGGCTACCACTAAATGCCCCATCTGTGATTCCCACATTACTTCTTAACATTTGATACAATATACTAAAAAAGGGTTGGATTTTTTCCAAAATTTTAAGTATGAGATTCTGCTTTTGCACTAAAAGATGGATTTATTCTAAGGCTTTTTAAACATCTTTAGTAGGAGTGTTGATAAATCTGAACTGTGTCATGAGTGAAAGGCTGTGCTTGAGAAATGAGCTCACCTTTACCGTTTCATTCCAACAAGGCTGTTTCACCTGATAGTAAATGACAGACTTGTACTCTGTTATACCATCATAGCCAGCCCCAGGAAAGATTGCTTTCTGCAGAAAATTGAAGGAAAGAGATAGGTTAACATGACGGGAAAGCTATCAGCTTTCTCTGTGCTGTGTTTAATGTCTGCTTTGACATAAATAAAATATATCTATGACAGACATTTATGCATATACTGCATATAAAAAATCTGAATCATAGCCAGCAACATAAACCTGTTGGGGAAAAATATTAGCACAGAAAAAAGCCATGCCAGCAGTTCATTCAGGCAGCACTGAAATATCAGGTAATTTATTTCACTTTCTATCTTCCAGTGAAATACAAACATACTATCACTAAAGCAGGGGAGGATATCTGAGGTGGATGCCCGAGTCATTAATTTTGTAGCTCTATGGTCATGAACAGAAAATAAATGAAGCATCTCATATAATAATGCATCCACACAAAATGTAAAGCCCGAACATGCTAACTATTAACCATACATTACAGGAACTCTTATACAGTCATGGTAAAGTCCTATAATTGTAGAGAAACAAAAAACATATTGGACCCAAATTAATTCTACAATGTTAAACACTGATACAGTGCCTTGCAAAAGTATTCATACCCCTTCAACATGTTCACATGTCACAACCACAAACTTCAGTGTATCGTATTGGGATTTATGTAATAGACAAAGACAAAGTAGTGCATTCAAAGACTTGCAAATATATTCAGCCCCTTTGGCTTTTTACACATTTTGTTACAATACAAACTGTAAATTAAATGTTTTTTATTCTTATTTTATGTGATGTATCTGCACAAAATAATCTACGTTGGTGAAGTTAAATGAGAAAAATATATATTTAAAAAAAGAATGAAAAGAAAAAACAAATATTTATCAGGGGCATACTTATCCACCCCCTTTGCTATGAAGCTCCTAAAATGTTCTAGTGCAGCCAATTACCTAAAAGATTCACGTAATTACTGCAATGAAGTCCACCTGTGTGCAATCTAAGTGTCACATGGTCTGTTGGTGTAAACACACCTTTTCTGAAAGGCCTCAGAGGCTGCAACACCACTAAGCAGGATGCATCACACCTTGAAGACCAAGGAGCTCTCCAAACAAGTCAGGACAAAGTTCTTGAAAAGTACAAGTCAGGGTGGGGTTATACAAATAATATCCAAATCTTTAATGTTCCCCTGGACCACCATCAAATCCATTATCTTCAAATGGGAAAGACATGGTACCACAACAAACCTGCCAAGAGAGCCGCCCACCAAAACTCACAGACCAGGCTAGGAGGGCATTTATCAGAGAAGCAGCACAAAGACCAAAGGTAACCCTGGAGGAGCTGTGGAGTTCCACAGCAAAGTTTGGAGTATGTGTCCATAGGCCTACGATAAGCCATACACTCCACAGAGCTGGGCTTTATGGAAGAGTGGCCAAACAAAGCCATCACTTAGTGTTAAAAATAAGAAGGCATGTTTCTTGTTGACATTTTCTGTTATTTTGTCCTATTTGTTGTTTGCTTAAATATCAAAAAATAAATAAATACTACATCTTCAAAGTTGTAGGCATGTTCTGTAAATGAAATGGTGCAAACTCTCAAACAGTCAATTTTATTACTAGGTTGTAAGGCAACACAAAAATGCCAAGGGGGTACATACTTTTGCAAGACACTGTAATTGAACAGTAGAAGGAAAAAAAGACATGGTTTCTTTTTTTACAAATATAAATCTGAAAAGTGTGACATTTTTAACTAGCCCCTCTGAGTTAATATATGGCTGAACCACCCAGTGCTGAAGTCATGCCATATCTAGAAAGTTTTACACATGGTACTATGCAAACTACTTCAAAATCTCAGTCAGACTGAAGTCTTGCCACATATTCCTAATTCAATTTAGGTTTGGACCTTGATTAGGCTTTTCTAACACATGAACATACTGAACCTTTGCTCCAGTATTTTCCAGCCTCTAAAAGGACTTGCCCCTGGATTATCCAGCATTTAGCTCAACTTTCCCCGTCTTCCCTGAAGAAAGTATCCCCACAGCATGTTGCTGCCACCGCTATGTTTAAACACAAGGATGGTGTTGTCAGGGCGATGTGCAGTGATAGCTTTCAACACATTTTTAGTTGCAAACCTGATTGCGTGCCTTTTTGGCCTATATGCATATGTCCTATTTCAGGAATTCTGTAATACAAGAGCACACCACACTTTTCAGATTTTTCAGTAAAAGTTCTGCATTTCCGCTTTGATTTTGTTAAATATTACATAAATCTTTTGAAGTGATAGAGGGGTTTTTACTTTTTAACAAATGCAGGTGCAATGATACTTTGTCTTTCATTGCAAAAAGGCTCCAATATAAATAAAGTGTTGTTGTGCTGATGCAGCTGTTTTACCTCCATTGGATTGCCTTCATCATCATGAATGCTGAGAATAACCTCTACATTTTTCGGGGTCTTTTTTTTCCCTCGGTCAAACTCCCCTTGAAGCAAGGTCACATAAATATCATTCCTAACATTTCCTGGAGAAAGAACAGGAGATCATTAGGTGGACGGGCTAAGCATTCACAACACACCCACACCTCTGTGCAAAATTCAAATGAACATGATCAGAGTGAGTGTAGAGCATTGCCCAGCAACAAAGACCTAATCCACCTGGGAGGATGATTTCTGGGAAGCCCATTTTCCTGACGATCACCGTGTTGCGATCTACAAAGTGGGGGAAGTCCTTCCTGACTTGAACAAGGTCTCCTGGGAGGAGCTTCAGGGTCACAAACAGCCCTGGCGGCAGACATGTAACGAAATTCAATGAGGCAGACACTAAAAGGGTACGTTTTGCAGATCCCTCACACACATTTTAACTTTACTCCAAAACAAAAGGGTTCATTTAGAGTGACCCTCGAAAAATCACAGGGGAGAGTGCTTGTCTGTGAACGCTCCGCCTCACCCTGGCCTTTATGATTGACCTCCCGCGTGGCAATGACTTTGTTAAAGACAGCCGTGAGCGGCTCGTTCTCTCCTATGACTCGGGAAGGGATGAGCGGAGACATGATAAGCTGCCTCTGGCGGATGTAGGTTTCCATGGCTATCCTGGGGGAGACATTTTGGAATGAGAAAAAATTAATTTAAAAAAATCTGTTGCCACCATCTCAGACAGGTGACAAAGAAAAGGACGGCAGAGCAGCACAGACAAGAGCCTCTCTTTTTTACTGACAAGGTGCACCATTAACCTTCCAAATATAGCACCTCTACTGAATACAAAAGAGAAACATCTCAAACCCTGCTGAGCTTTGAAACTGCCTACGGGTAAAATAAATAATTTAGTCATTACTGAAATTAATCTCACTTTACTTGATTAAAATCATTATTATTACAAATGCTGCAAAATTCCTTAATCTGTATTAAAATGCAAAATCTGAACACAAACATTTAAATGTGACCCAGTGTCATACCAGCTAATCTTAATTATCCATTTAGATTCAACTATTTGTCCAATTAGCTAACTACTTCAGTGTCCCTTTGAGTGAGAAGCTTAAAGGGGTAGTTCAGGTTTTTTAAAGGTCGGTTTCATTAAAAGGTCCCAAGCTGTTAATATCTTATTTGCAATAAATAATTATCTTGCCATCTTCATTTAGCATAAATTCAGATCAGTCATCTGGGAAGCTAAAGCTAACGGCTAATCCAAGTGGAGTCAAGACCAACGCAGACTTTTTAAATCAACTCCAATTGTAAAAGCATCACAGCGGTTTATGCTAACACTATTTCGTGAACCTTTAAATTGTGTTCAGGATATTGAGGTAGGAATCAATGTGTCACCAATGACATTCCCGTGTGAAGCATGAACTGACAACAGAGAAAGTATAGCATTTCCAGTCAGAGTAACTGCCACATAAGACAACCAGGCTGTCTAAAAAGAAAAAAAAAAAAACAGCAATAGCTGATAGCGCTATAATATTTTTGGTTTTTACGCTGCTTTATTTTTTTATCATGAAGTTACTCTGAGCAGGAATGTTCCATTTTCAATGCATGTTTCACACCAGAATTTCATTGGTGGCGTACCACCCCCTACCTCCATTTCCTGAATTTGGCTTCTGTATAAATAGCCGGCTTACTAAAACATGATGATGGTTAAGAAAATAGTGTTGGCATAAAAGACTCTGATGTTTTCAGATCTTGGTGGAATTTCATTTTGGCACCTCACATGCTAGTCTTTAGCTTATGCCTCCAGGACTAACTAATAGGGATTTTTACTAAATAAGGACTCCAAGAAAGTTAAAAACATTATAAGTTATTAATTATGACTGCTGTTTATCAAATTATACTTTACAAAATTAGCAGATGGCATTCATGTTTAATAAAAATACTATGATTTCCCCTAACCTGTATTAAAATGCAAAATCTGAGCACAAACATCTAAGCATCTAAACAAACATCTAAATGTAATCCTTATGTACTTGGATTTGGCCATTTTTCTAATTAGGATTGTAATCCGTGTCATTTTGAATGAGAACCATAAGTGTAAGTCACCATACACTGAATATCTGGCTAACTCCAATTATCAAAATTAATTGTTTTATTAACTGTGAAATGAAGAGCACACACATTTGCTCATCATCATCCATGTTTAAGTTCAAAGAATCATCCATTGATCTATTCATTGCTCATTTTAACATGGTTCACTGGGTAATGTGTCCATTGTCATTTGTTTCAATATATTGTGTCCAATGAGGGTGAGCTCATTGGACCATTTTAGGTTAATGATCAACCTCTGAACCTCCTGCCTGTTTCTAGAAACTACTTTCTTCAAGCAGTGCTGCAGAAAATAAGCCAGCAGCCATCTGTAAGAGCACGTTTGTTTACAAGCAAAACACACCATCACTGGAGGGAAGGTACTCGATGACTTGGCCAGCCTGTAAAGGCCTCCAAGATGACAGAATGACGACATGGCTCAATTCCTTTATCTGACCGGAACCCTATAGAGAACCTGTGGTTTCTTCTGAAGCATGAGATTTAAAGATGGGAAAAGTAAACCTCTTTGAGCAGCAGTGCTGTGGATGGACGCTGCTGAACCAATATATATTCTGATATATCAATATATCTGAAAACTGTCTGACTCTGTGGATGAAGGCCTGATAGCAGTCAGTAGAAACAAAGAGCAGTGAAATAGGAGACTTAACATTTAGGATATCTAAAGTGTTCATTAATTTACTCAGCGGGGTTGATTTGTTAGATTTTCTCTAATTAAATTAGTAAGATGGAATTTCTTTTGTCTTTTTTTTATTTGTGATAAATTGTGCATTATACAAGTTTTCTAATAATTCTCCACTTACACATGCTCCCACTGAGAACGTTAACAGTCGCATTTCCTTTGCCGAACACTCAGGGAGGTTTTATTTCAGTGCTAAGCGTTAATACACTTGACGACTAATTATTGCACACAGTGTATTTTAAACAAATGTTACACTGCAGATACAGTGACTTGTAAAAGTACTCATTTTGTCATGTTACCACGATGTTCAAAGTAGTTTAGTGTGGTTTTTTGTTATAGACCAATACAAAGTAATGCATATTTGAGGTCTGGGTGGAATACAACGCAGTTTTCAAAGGTTTTTACAAATGCAAATCTGTGAGTGCATTTATATTCAGCACCCCTAGGGTCAGTACTTCATAGAACCTCCTTTCTTTACATCAGCAAGTACTTTGGGGTATGTCTCTACCAGTTCTGTGAATCTAAAAACTGAAGTGTTTGCCCACTTGTCTTTGCCAAATTGCTAAAACTCAATCAGATTGTTTAGAGACTTGCCAAAGATTATCAACTGGACTTTGGTCTAGACTTGGACTTACCAATCTTAACACATGAATATGTTTTGATGCAAAACCATTCCATTGGAACTCTGAGTGTATGTGTAGGGTTATTGTTCTGCTGGAAGGTGAACTCTGGCCCAGTCTCAAGTTTTCTGTCCAGGACTACCCTTTATTTAGCTTCATCCATCTTCCCATCAACTCTGATTAGCTTCCTTCGACCTGGTTCTGCCACCACCTTGTGTTACAATGGTGGATGTTGTTTTCCAGCAAGATTTTTGTTCGTGGGGTTGATATGCATGTAGGTCAGAAAGTTACATTTTAGTCTCTTCTTAGCGGATCTCCTCCTTCCATAAGTAAAACTCTGTGGTAAACTCTTGTGGCAAACTTTAATTATTAATTGTTATTGATTTCATTCAACGACAACATCCTATTTGCCACATTTCTACAAAGGCCAGACTTGTGGAATGCATACCTAATACATGTCAAAAACAGACTCTCCAACCAGTCCTGTGGATCTCTTTAACTCCTCTGGAGTTACCTGTTGGTGTCATGGCTACTTCTCGCCCAGCCTGTCACTTTAGGTTTTCAGTTTTCAGTACTATACTCCCTAAATTTTCTGATGATGAATTGAATATTGCCTTTTGGCTATTATTATATCCCCTAACTCTGCTTAAACCTCACCCGAACTTGATCTTTGACTTGTCTGCTGTGTTCCTTGGTCTTCATGATGCTGTCTGACCACTAATGATCACTAACAAACCTGTGAGGCCTTTGCAGTAGAGCTGGATTTATACTCAGATTAAATTACACACAGATGGATTCTGCTGACCTATTGGATTTTATTTAAAGTAGAAGAGTAGAGTAGAACATGCTACAATTGCATGCGATACATGCTACAAAGATTTCAATTTATACACAAAATTCCTTCTAGTACATAATAATGTACTAATTTGTGTTGGTCTACCACTTTAAATCGCAATTAATTTCATTCAAGTTTGTTGTTTAATGTTTCAAATGTTAAAAATTCACAGGCTATGAATACTTTCTCAAGGCCCTGTACATATGAAATGGGTTTTCTTTTACAGCTTCTCTTCTGTTTGGCTGCACAAGTCATAATGAGGAAACACAAAACCAGAGTTAACTCCACGTGGTCGGAGTCAGGGAGTGCATTTACGCACATAACATACAGAAGGAGCATACATACAAACGCAGCTTAACACTGTGGATTATTTGTGACACATTTTCTCAGAAAACTAGGAGCACAATTGAACCAGCAGTAAAGCTCTGCTTTGACTCCTCAGTAATGACTTCAATGCTTTTGGCAATGTTTTCAGAACCGCTACAGTGTTTCAGAATGCCTTAAACAGCCCAATGAAGTAGATATCAGTGCTTTTTGTTATCCTAATCTTTTGCTCTTTTAAAAATTCATTCAGCATGACTTTTTGTTATTAATTTTCTAACTATCCAATTTGCTGTTAGGAGAGCAACATAAGTCACTGAGTGTTAACGAAAGAGAAATTCATTTGTCATGGCAGGAAAAGATTAACAAAGGGTTCAGTAGTTTAATTCATTCTCTGTGCTAGACAGAACCCAGATAAAACATACAAACATCCTTACTTCCATACATCCCTCCAACGAACGCTTTAATGCAGCGGCATAAAAACTATTTAAAACAATTACCCAAATATTTGACAGATTCTGATTTATATTCTGTCCTAATAAAACATGTTTGTTTATCTGCAGGTTCTCAGAAGAACACAGCCCATTTATGAAGCAATGAAGAGAAACAAACAGTGGCTCAATACAGGCAAAATTTGGTTTACATAACAAGACTCAGCCATGGTGTGTTTGAGGCTCCTCCATCTAAGATCTCTGTGAAAACACCTGATCCCTCCTGCTGTGCACGAGCAATAAAAACATGGTCTAGAAGCCTGGCTTTGACGAGAGCTAATACTCAGGGAGGGTTTTTTTATTTTTTTTTATACGTCCTTGAAATGCAGCATAGGCAAAGTAAAACAGCATGGTTGGAAGAGAAAAAGATAGGAACACAGTAAAGACTGAGCATAGCTCCAATTCTAGTTGAACTTTTATACGCAGGTTCATCTCACTGGAGTGGCATCACCAAAATGCAGCATGACAACATGAGGACTCACTGCTGAAACGGGATGAAATGCTGTTTGTCCTCGTCATCTATTTTGCCATGGGCGATATCTGTTATATCCATCACTGCAATGATAAACACATTGGAAGGATCACAGCAGGGTTTAGACACTTTCCAAGTGAAAACAAAGGCAAAACTGTATTTTCCTACATTTAATAGCTCTGAAATTTCATTTTTTCCCATAACTCTGGGAACACTTCTCTGCATTTTTACAATAGGAACTTTGCCAGCATACTGTGCCAGCCATATTTGCTGGCATTCATGGTAGAGATGTGTAAAAGGCCTTAAGACAAATTTATCTGTTACTGCACCAGTCGAATCACACACTGAAAAACATTTAATTAGACTTTTTTCTGGAGGGAAAAACATCCTGTGTTAAGAAATGGAAGTCTTTAACAGAAGTCTTCTACAACCATCTTACAATCTCTTTGAAATAAATGTCACCGAAGCATCATTAATATATGCCTAGAAACTTTTAATTCATACCCATGACTTTCTGTTTCCCTGAGGTGTGAATATAATGTCACTGTACCGCTAAAAATGGGAAAAACAAAAGAACATGCAATTTAGGTGCAGCAGATCTGTGTTAATCTCAAGGAAAATAAGGAAGTAAGGAAATGGCTACAAAATAAACTAAACTCACCCAAAATTGCCAGAGCAATTAGGTAAAATGGTTATGCAATGGGACTGCGAGAAACAGGGCTGGACAAGGACCCAGGTTTATCCACACAGATGAGAAGGATAATAAAGCAGATAAAAATATAACTAAAGCTCCAAAACACAATTAACATGGGACTCTTGTCTTCACTTTGTGGACTTTTTAGTATGAGATTATGCTACTGCAAAAGAATAAAAGGTGAAGGCTGCTGTGTTAGTTGGTACTGTAACTCGACAGATGGAGGGGTTCTTGATCTCTTGAGCTGATAAATTCCTCCAAATTAGAATAGATTTTAAACTTCTACTGTTTGTGTTCAAGGTTTTAAATTTTTTGGCCACATCTTATTTACCTGATTTGCTATGTCTTTGTGTGCGTGGTAGATCCCTGAGGTCTTCATCCCAGTTTTTATTAAATGTACCAAGGACTAAGTATGTGCATTGGGGTGACAGGGCGTTCTCAGTAGCGGCTCCTGGACTATGGAACCAGCTTCCTCCAGACCTTCACTCCGTCTCTAACCTGAGCCGTTTTAAATGGAACCTTAAACATTATTTAAAAAGGCTTTTAATATCCAGTAGTTTGGTGGGGCAGTTTTCTAGTGTTCCTATGGTTTTCATTGTTGTTTCTGCTGTTGGTTGTTTGCTATTTTACCTTTTACAAAACGTTTTTCTTTTTCATGTATGCTTTGTAAAGCACTTTGGTTGCCTAATCCGCAGTTTTGAAAGGGCAATACAAATAAATAAATAAATTAAATTCCACCTGGTTCTGTTGCCAGCTTAGTTGTTTTTTTGGAGGGTTTTTCCTGGCCAAGAGTGACACAACTCTGATTTTTATTCCATTTGCTTACGAGCTAGAGGAAACCTTCTCTCATTTAACTTACTAACCATCTGGCCGAAACCTAAAAAACAGTTTCCACCAACTCTCTCTCCAGGACGGAGCAAAAGCATTTTCTAGGTCATGAAACAGGTGTTCCCATTTTGTTCCACCTTTCATTTCTACATCTTAACAGAAACCACTGGGCAACACTATGACAACAAAAAGGGCTTTTGTTAAACTGATAATTCTTAACAAATATAGGGGAAATCTCTGCAAGCTGCTCACCAGCCACACCAAACGGCCTCCTCAAGCCACACGTTTGCTTTTTGCCATCCTTGAGCTCCATGCTGCCCACTCTGATGATCTGACACACCAGGAAGAGACGCTGCCTCATCAGATCGCTGCTGCTCAGGTCCTGGGCGCGGGAAAGACAAACAAAGCTGATTTGCGATGACATGTGAGGTACATTAAACACAAAAGGCAGTGACCTTCTCCTATCATCGGCAGGTCATGAACAATCGCACGGGCAGAAATGCAGGCCAGGCTGTAAAGGTTACAGGACGAAAACATGCTGTTAACGTTGGGGAAAAAATATGGTTACAAGTATTTTTGTGTTGCAGGATCTTTCTTGACCTGTGCTTTTTATACAGGTGCATTTCAATAAATTAGAATATCATTAAAAAAAACTTTAGTTTTTAAATTCAAAACATGTAATATGAAGCTGATTTATTTCATACAGAGTGATTAATTTAAGCACATGCTTAAAACCGCCACCTTGAACCACCACCTTAACGTGGTGGAGGGGTTTGAGTGCTCGAATGATACTAGAGGCTACGTTGTCTAGGGCTTAAATGCCCCTGGTAGGGTCTCCCATGGCAAATAGGCTCTAGGTGACTGGTCAGACAAAGAGCGGTTCAAGAGCCCCTCATGATGACTACAAAATCGAGGCACGTGACGTCGCCCGGTACGGCGGAGCCGGGGTCCCACCCTGGAGCCAGGCCTGGGGTCGGGACTCGTCGGAGAGCGCCTGGTGGCTGGGTTGCTCCTCGCGGGACCCGG